>JAIKVE010000209.1:0-26376 GCA_024679115.1 Phytophthora pistaciae | reverse complement strand
TCGTGCCACTCTTCGTCATTACGGCCACTCAGGGGCCGCCGTCAGCACTTCCTGGACCGCTCCCGTGCAGCCCATCGTTGTGCTGCCGCTGCTCGACTCGGACGCCTGCTTCGCGTCGCCCTTCGTCACTGTCTCCATCGTGACGCGGTTGTCCTCCGCCGCCTGCTGCTGCAGATGGGTCCACCGCACGGGCCCACCTGTTACAAGAGCATGACACGCTGTCGACACCGCCGCACACCCCAGCTCACTTCTCCGCATCGTAGTTCCGGTCGTACTTGAAGCCAAGACGAAATGGCTACATGTAGCCAAATATCAGATTCGACATTCTTTCCGGATGCGTCGGACACCGCGACTTTATGAATATCAACTGCGCCAAGTCGACGAGGACCCAACCGTTTGTTGAACCCACTCGACCACAAGACCAGCAGCAAATGTCGTGGCAAGCTCGACTGCAGAAAGTGGAGGAGCGGGAGGTCGCAATGTTGCACGCCTTGCAGGATTTACAGGTCAGCTTCAAGTTGCTTCAAGCTCGCCTTGCTCAGGCTACAGCTCAGGCACCAAGTACTGGTGCACCAGACCCGCCGATTGGCAGTAGAAAGTGGTCGCTACCAGGGAGAACGATGCCGAAAAGCGCACGCTTCCGCCAGCGGAAAAGTTCGCTATAGGGCCGTTCGAAGCACTTTAAACTAGTAAACGTGTCGGTCCAAACGCTAAAGGGATTTAGCTGGGAGCAGTGAAATTTCATTGACTATGAAAAATACTGAAGCCGCCTTTGGTCTACAGTATCTACAACCTTAATCACCCGCTGAGTTAGTGCTCAGCTCATGAATGGGTAGTCCGTGTACCCCACCTCCAGCTTCATGCCCGGCTGCAAGTAGAACGAGTTCATGTCGTACGGCGTCAGCGCCGCGTTCGTGCGCAGACGCTCGACGAGGTCCGGGTTGGAGATAAAGTCGCGCCCGAAAGCCACGAGGTCGGCCATGCCGTCCTCGACGGTTTTCATGGCGTCGGCACGGTTAAAACCCGCAGCCGAAAGGAGGACGCCCTTGTAGACGCCGCGGAAGTGGCGCGCCACACCGCCCGCCGGAGCATCCACGTTGTCCGCGTGCATGCCGCGGAGCTCGATCACGTGCAGGTAGGCCAGGTCATAGTCGTTGAGCTTGTTCACCACGTAGCCGTAGGTCTCGCGCGGCGTCGAGTCCTTGCAGCCGAAGGTGTCGCCGAACGGAGACAGTCGGATGCCGACCTGGCTGGACGGCAGACTGGAGAGCACGGCCTCGATCACCTCGAAGATGAGGCGCGCGCGGTTCTCGATGCTGCCGCCGTACTTGTCCGTGCGCGTGTTGACGCTGTCGCACAGGAACTCCTCGAGCAGGTATCCGTTGGCGGCGTGGATCTCGACGCCGTCGACTGCACGCGGCGACGGCGTTCTCCGCTGCGCGCTTGAAGTCGGCGACGAGCGCGGGGATCTCGTCGATGTCCAGAGCTCGCGGGGTCACGTAGTCCTTGCGGCCTTCGCGCGTGGTGGAGTGGCCGCTGACGTTCTCCATGCTGGTCGCGCTCGAGGACACGGGCAGCTGTCCGTCGGGCTGGTTGAGCGGGTGGCCGACGCGACCCGCGTGCCAGAGCTGGACTTCCAGCCCTCGATCTGGTCGTGGTCGAAGATTCCAGGAGCACCGAGGTCGCCGCGAGCGGTAGCGCTCATGCTCGTAGCCTCAGTGATCAGCAGTCCGCCATCCGAAGCGCGTTGCGAGTAGTACTGGGCTACGAGATCCGTGGGCACACCAGTCTCCCCTGTGCGGATACGAGTGAGGGGAGCCATGACGACGCGGTGCTTAAGCGCACGGGGTCCTTGGCGCCACCGAGGGTGACGATCGAGAAGAGGTTGGGCGTGGTCGTGGAGGGGGCCATTGTTGACGAGGTTGGTGAGTGGAAGGAGCGTGCGTTGCACAGAGGAAGTTGTGAAGTGAGCAGTGGCAGTAGAAGCGCACTGCACCAAGTACGTTGGCGATAAATGCGCTTCCCTGGACCAGGTACAGTCGAGTACGGTGATGAGGGAGAACTGAAATCGGATGAAGCAATCATGCTTGGAGCTTCGAATTGCTGTAGACGTGATCCTACAGCGCGCTCACGTTAACATCGCGTTTGACGCAATACGCAAGTTCCAGCAGGGAAGCTTTGTTTTAAGCAACTCAAGAATTGAACCCTTTGTCACCTTTCGACGCAACGGGGTTGACTCATATCCGCAATGAGCGGTAGGAGTCATCAAAGATTGCAATTGTCAGTGGCCTGATTAGGGGGGGGGGGGGGGGGGGCTTGTCATTCTGACGAAGGGAGTGGGCACCAGTATACAAACGTAATCCTTCCGTTTGCTGTATTCCAGCGAAAAGCCAGGGCGTCGATGGCAGCAGGTTTGCTACAGTGCCATGCTGGTCGAGCACGTTGGTTGACGAGCATCATGATCCTCCAAAAATTTTCCAGGTCCTGTAGCGGCCGTCCTGGAACTGGCATGTCTGCACGTGTGCTTGTGAGCAACTGCCATTGGAGTTCCACTTCACTGTTCTGTGGGGGTTATAATATAGAATACAAGGCATAAAAGTAAAAACTAATACTGAAGTAGTTGATATCTGATGCTGATAGCTAGGCGGCTGCCCAAAACGATTCTCCCACATTTCCGGAGAAGATCGCTAGTGTTGATTCTGATACAAAGGGGGTATTGTACAATGCCCTACGCTCGTCAACAGGCAAACCCAAGTTTTTTTCAGCCAGAGTTCGATCCCCGCCCATGGGTTTCAAAACCAATTGGGGGCCCACGCGAGGTGCAGGAATAGTGTCGCTCGTCCAGCAGGTCCCATGGGACCCACCGTCACATTGCCATATCGCTGGTGCCGTTGCCGTTGGGTAGGCGGCAAAAAATAAACCCGGTCGCCCTCCACGTCCGAAAAAGTTCGTCTTGCCCACAACTGAACCCGCACTCGTTTGAACACGAATTTCCGTCCCGCCACGTGCCTCTCTCATGGACGACCATACATCTACAGACGTCGAAGTCATGACGCCAAACGTCTCTCAAGACGCTTCGACCACGGCACATGAACCGGACGCGCTCCTGGCGCGCTTCAGGGGCAATGGGAGAATCGCGAGACGCCATTCGACCCAATTGGCCCCAGGGGTGGTGTACCCCATCCCGGAAGGCGACGGAGAAGCTGCCCCCAACGCAGCAATCGGGCAAGCCAAACGCATACAACGACGCAGCTCAACTCTCCGCGGCTTGACCCCCACATCCAAGCCATGGGCTCCGATGCTCGCTGGGATCAGTCGCGCTGGAGCAAGCTTGAAGGCTTACAACGACAACACGGAGGACATCAAAGAAGCCGTCCGCGAGACCCCGTACGAGGAAATGATGGTGCGCTTCCAGATCCGCCAGATCCAACGCACCGCGTCGGGGACAGTGGTGCGTACGGATGACAGGCGAGGTTCGGCTGGCTCAAGCCGTTCACCGGAGTCTGAGACTCCCGGGCGTGGCAATGGCTTAGACAATGCCTTCGATAACCCTATGGACCAGCCAAATCGCGAGGAAGTACAGGATCAGCAACGGACTCAGCGACGACTCTCCTCGCTACAGACGAGTGAGCATCTCAGCTCCAGTCACGATGGAGCCGCAGCGGACGGTGCGAGTCACGCTAGCACAGTCCCTCCTTTAGGCGACAGATTCGCCTCATTTCCAACTAGACACCTTAGTTTTGCCTCTGCTCAAGCGAATGAAGAGCCTGACCCGTGGCGTGATCTGCGCGAGTCGATAATCGACGTGCTTCGGGTTTGGATGCGTACGGTCTTGACACCAGTGTCGCCGTTCTCCGGGTTCTCCCAAGCGCGATACCTTGTGACTCTTCTGGTTACCACGACTTACGTGGTCTTTTTCCCATTGGGCTTCGCCTTCCGAGCAATTCACGTACGTCGACGCTGCCGTGGGCGTGCTGTTAGTCGTCGACGTCTTGCTCACTCTCCACACAAGCTTCATGAAGCCTGACGGCACCGTCGTGACCTCGCACAGGGAGATCGCTCGTCACTATGTGAAAACCCGCTTCATATTCGACGCTCTGCTTACGATCCCGCTGGTCGCGCACGTGAACAACAGCACGGGGGGGAAAGTTGGGCGGCACGTGGTTCCACTTGTTCCTCGACATTCTGAGTGCCGAGCGGCTTGCCTTCTTCGCCAGGTTTGTCCGCATGATTTGGCTCACGCGGCTGAATCAATCTGGCAGCGGCAATAGCTTCTGGGCCTGGCTGCTCTACTCGCGGTACTCGCGTCTGCTCCGCATTGCAGGAATCGTCACGATGCTCGTGGGGATTGCCCACTACATCGCGTGTGTATGGAACGTCTTGCTCGAACGCGGAGGCGACTTGAGTGACGAGTTTGTTTCCTGGCAGGAACAGTACTCCGCGAGCTTCTACTCCGCACTGTTATTGCTACAAGGTGAGGCTGTGCCGACCGACACTGCTGGTCAGAATCTGTTCGCCTCTCTCTCCGTCCTCGTGGGATCCATCGTACTCGCTGTTATCTTCGGTCACGTCGCCATCCTCGTGTCGAATTTCAACGCGAATTTCACGAGCTACCAACTCAAAATGGAGGCTGTCTTCGCCATGACAGCCAAACTCCAGCTGCCCCCGTCACTGCGAGAGCGTATCCACGAGTACTACGAGCACTTGTGGCACGAATACGAGTGCTTAGACGGCGAGATTGTCCAGTTCTCCAAGGAATTATCCCACACGCTCGGACTGGAGGTCGTGCTGTTCAAGTACATGGAGCTGGTCATGCACGTGCCCTTCTGGAAGGACTGCACGCCGGATTTCCAGAAGCAGTTGATGCTGCGGCTCGATGTACGCGTCTATCTCCCCAACGACTTCATTATGCGTGAAGGAGAGGTGGACGACGAATTTTACATGGTGAACCGCGGCTACTGCGAGCTCAGTCGTGCTCTACACCGCTTCGAGCGGATCACAAATACCATGATTGGTATGAGGAGGACGAGCAGTACTCCTGGGTTCAACACCGGTCGAAGTCAAGGCGGGCTGACCGGCCGGAGCAACGGTGGCATGACCGGCCGTCGTCGATACTCGGGGCTGACTGGAGGTGGTCTGAATGACGTCCACCGGCAGTCGGCGTACGAGCTAGACCCAGCTCAGCGCCGGTACTACAGCAGCACTGGCCGTCGAAACGCCAGAGTGTACGAGGTCATGATAACAAGAGGCCAAGCGTTCGGAGACCTGGCGCTGCTGATGAACTACCAGCGCGCAGCCAATGTGCGCGCCATCACGCACGTCGAGATGTGCGTGCTCAGTCGCGACAACTTCCAGGCGGTTCTCACGAGGTACCCGGACGACCGACGGCGCGTGGTCGTGGACATGCTCACGTCGTACATGCAGAGCTACGAGATGACGCATTCGCGCTGTCCGCTGCTTGAGCTTGTGCGTAAAGTTTACAGCGCAGAGGCGATCGCCGAGGCGTGTGCGAAAGCTGGGTCGCTTCCGCCGCTGCTTCCGCCAGTGTTAACCGCTCGCCAAGCTGCCGAGCGAGTTTACACCGCCATCAACTTGGAGACGAACGATGCGACGCTGAAGTTTGGCATCGGAGCAAACATCCGCGAGCAGCTCATCGATCTACGCGAGCGCAGGCGACAGAAGCGTGAAACTCAGCGATACCCGCGCTCCATTTTGGGTCAGAGTGCTCGAAACCCCGTACCGAAGACTGGCGCTGATGTGACGGACCGACAAACTAGTGAAAACACGAGCGATCTCCCGGAGCGAGACTCGGTCACGGCGGCGGTTGATCCGACACCACAAGAACCAACGCCAGCACCAGCACCGCAGACCCCACCAGTCCAGTCTGGTTTATCCTGGAAGGAGCGCTTGCAGCAGATTGAAGAGCGGGAGGTAGTGATTCTACGAGCCTTGCAGGACCTTCAGACGAGTTTCAAGCTACTCCAGGCCCGACAAGCGACGCAATATGCTCCAGCGCCTGGAGCTACAAAACGAGTTCCTCCGGTTACCCCATCGCCAAGCTCTGAACTTGGATCAACACAGAACTTCCCCAATCGACAGCGATCTCTACCGGAGAAAGAGATGCCAATTCCAGAGTCTGCCACTGTAACTCGTCCGAGGCTGCTTCAGCGTATGGGTTTAATGGTACGCCGTTCTTCTGCAAATATAGTGGACCCCCGAGCCCAGCAGCAAGAAGTGAAGCCATCGCCTACGCGCTACGCAGACCAGCTCTTTAAATCCCACACCAAAGCCGCGTCGTTCCGCGTGCCACCCGCTCATAGACGACAGCGCACTCGCCCTCCCCCCAAAGTGGCGAGAGCCTCCACGTTTTCCATGCGCTCCGAGAGATCCCCACGTATGGACACGACCGACAATTCGACAGCAGCGATCTTCAATCCACTGGAATCTCCTAGCACAACTCCGGGCTCACCGCATGTAGAATACCCACCGAAGAAGAGAAGCATCCGCCGCACGCACAGCCAAACCCTGCAGGCTCTAGTCGAAGGGAAGGTCGTCTCGCAGCCAAATCCCAGTTTGCCATCGGGCTCAAATCCAACTACTCGACTCTTTCGGCGCGTGAGCCCAGCGGTGGCAGACACCCGGGAATCCCCCACACGCTACGCCGATGCACTCTTCCGCCCACGTACCATTGCGTTCGACAAACTCTCGACTGATGTAGACAGCTCGATGTAGTTATTAGGAGAAGAGAATCCCAAAAATGCCTAAAATTCACGAAAATTGCATGACCTGTGAGCTGCATAGTACAAATAATTCCAGAAGATGCAATTGGCCAAGGGCATCCTGACGGCGGGATTATGGACGTACCAGAAGAAAATCAGCTCCCGCCCCAAGCTTCGGATCCAGGCAAACATACTCGGTCGTCCATGGTATTTCGCTACGCGTAGAACCTGTGACGTACTGAAACTAGCTCAGCTTTAGCATCCGTTGATTTCATTGGCGCATTACTTTCTTGTGTTGCAGAATATGCACGACGTCAAAGTATCCAGCCGCCGTAGCTCTCGCTAGAGCTTCGCCGTGGCTCACTTGGTCACACCGGTCTCGCCGCAGCTCCACCACCTCCACACGACCTTCCATCGCTGCTCCGGATAGAGCAAAATTGACAGCCGAGGCGTCGCTTCTCTCCAACAAAACTTCCACGACCTCGGCATGACCACGCGCAGCAGCACAAGTCAGCGCACGCGTGATGCTGTACGCGTCCATTTCGCTCAGCAAGCGCTCAGCAAGGACGACGGAACCACCAGCCGCAGCCCCTGCGACAACATTCGCGATCGTGATGTGGTCGCAACCGCCGAGTACCAACTCGGCAATGTCGGTCATAGCACAAGCCGCGATCTGCGGCAACGCCCGTTGGTATGTGGCTTGGTCGCTGTGAGCGAGGATGACTTCAACGATCTCACAACGCTTCTCCCTCGCCGCCTTGACCAAAGCTTTTACTCGGCACTCGACGCTGCTGCTCATCACAGACACCTGCGCCATTTCCGGGCAATACGGCCGTTGCTGACCATTCTCTCCAAGGTTCACAAGCTCGGTAGCAGGACAAAACTCAAGGAGAAGCTCCAGCAACTCACAGGAGGTTTTGGTGGCGCCTGGTCTGCGTGTTCGGATGCCGGCTAAAAACTCGACGATGGCTACATGGCCGACGCGGCGCGGATGGCCCAGCCGCGCCGCGTCGGCCAGCATATACGACTCGAACAGCGCGTTCCCTCGTCTCTCGAAGAGGCACTGCAGGGCCTGCAGCTGCCCATTCTCCACCGCCAGGTACGCGGCCTTCCTCAGCCGAAGAGATCTCGTGGCCAGGGCGAAAGACCCCGCAGCACAGCGACGTGGCCTCGGCCACCTGAGCCTCCTCATCCTCCAGCACTGGGTGATAAATTTGAGGTTACTGTAGTATCGCGGCAAATTTCACTTTTGATAATATTGAGGTTAAAATTGCGGCAAAAGTTATTTTTTTTAGCGATTAAAAAATGCAGCTGACGCACACACTACACACACGATCTCTCCTTCCAGCGACGACGTTACTGGTGCTAGCGGAACAGGACCTCACCTCACCTTCGCATTAACGTACGCTGCGACGCCACACTGCCATGGCCCGACAAGACAGCAAGAACCCCTTAATTTGGAGACGAAACCCCTCGGAGCTCGGATGGCTAATTATTGCCTGCTGCAAAAACTGCTAAACTATCTACCATAGCCCCTCGCTTTGTGCGGAGGGAGCAAGACTGCGTACTCTACTTACTCTCCACTGATTAAAGCTTCAGTTATCGTTGCGAGGGAAGGACGGGGCCTCGTTGAATGACCCTGGGGACTTTCGTCGTGATGGCTCTGAGTAAAATCTACCCAAACGCAGCACGGAGCGGCCCGAGGAGCGTCTTGGTCGATGGCGGCGGGGCGCCGGTGGCTATCGGCCTCGACACTACAGGTCCGTCTTCAGAGGTAATACCACGACGGAAAAGGCCCGACCAAGTCGTGGTCCAAGTCTGCCAGCGAGTCTATTACGGCGTCACGCGGCCAGTTGTCCGTCCTACAAGCGCCTGCCCTGGGTCACGCGGAGAACGATCAGCATCGGCGTGCAGCTCTACATGGTGCTCTACATCTTTTTCACAGTTCCGCTGCGAGTCGCCTTCTACTACGAGACGCGGTCACACGCGGAGACGCACAAGTGGACGCAAGAGCTTACGATCTTTGTGGCGCTCGACGGTATCGCGGATATCATCGGGTTGACCCAGTTCGCGAGGTTTTACGATCTGTGGAGGACGGTGTTCAACGAGCTCTCGACCTTCGCAAGTCTGCGCTCCGCCAAAGACCGAACGAGAACCAGCGACACGGACCGCATCTCGACGTCGAAAACGATCGTAAGACGCCTCTCGTCCGCCAACAATTTCCAGCTTGGGCGCGTGAATTGGACGATTTCGTCGATTAAACCGCTGTCAGCAATGCCAGGCGACAAGGGCAGCCGCTCCAGCTCTCAACATCACTACAGCAACGCAGAGCTGGTGCTGGAAGTTATCGCGCTATTGCCGATTGAAGTGATCCCCGTGGTGTTAGGCTCCTTCAACACGCTCCACCTGGTTCGAATTACCAAGTTGTGTCGACTGTATCGCCTCCGGAGCTGTCTTACACGCCTCACGAAGCTTTATTCAGACCGCGATGTGGTCCAGTACCTGTCTTCTGCCGGTATTGACAGTCTCGTTCGGACTATCGCCTTGTGCGCTGGGCTGTGTCATTGGGTGGCTTGTGGATATATGCTCATAGCTCACGTGCAGTGCGGCACCGACCTGGCAGAGTGCGATGCAAATATCGAGTCAAGCTGGGTAGTGCGGGACCGTCTTCACGGCGCTTCAGTAGGACGGAAGTACGCGCGCACGCTGTATTGGGCGTCCAGAACGCTGGTCTTATTGGGGTATGACGACGTGACCCCCGTCTCGAACGCCGAGACGCTCTACGTCGTCATTGTGACGATCATGGGCGCGTTGTTTGGCACCTCAATGCTGGCGAACTTCCTGTTCCTCTTCCGGTTCCGCAATGCTCGATACGCAGCGTACGCCCACCACGTCGACAACGCGCGCGAGTACATGAGACTGCAGAACATCCCGCGTTCGGTACGACAGCAAGTGACTGCGTATTTCAACTACGCGTGGAGTACGCACCGCAGTCTGGACAGCGAGGAGGCTCTGCATCTTCTGCCTCAACACTTGCAGTCCAAGGTCATCGCTACTCTGCGAGCGAATCGGATTGCGCAGGTTTGTTTCTTGATGAAAGAGAGCGTGGAGCTCATCAATGAGCTCGCTCTCGCTCTGGCTCGACGAGTTTATTCACCCGGGGACCAGATTATCGAGCCGAAAGTCAATGCGCAAATGTTTTTCGTCATCCGAGGCCAAGTGATCCTGGCTAGTCTGGGCGGTGGCAAGCCGAACGAGTGCAAGGCGGGGGACCACTTCGCCGAGATGTGTTTACTTTTTCCCGAAGTGTACCTGCAGAGGGCGTTTGCGAATACTTTTTGCGAATTGTATGTTCTGACGAAGGCAAAATTCGACGAAGCGTTATCCGAGTACCATCAAGGAGCGGAACATGCGACTCGCGTACGCATGGCGGAGTCTCTCGAGAAATACCAGTTGCAACTTCGGAAAACGAAAAAAATCCTCGGATTGCAGGACGGGTGCGAAAATCTAAGCGGAAGGAGCTCGCTCGGCAGATTTTCCACGGGTAGAATCTCGGCAAGAGTAGGAGCTCCCATGGCAGGAGTTCGGCGGGGAAGGAGCTCCCATGGCAGGAGTTCGGCGGGGAAGAGTTTAACTTCTATTGGGAGAGGATCAGCAGGGCATGGCCCCGTGCCTGTCGGAGCGCAGTGGAAGCAACGCACGAATTGGAGACTTCCCGGTTCATCCTTTCGGTTGGGATGGGATACATTTCGTCTTGTGGCTATCGTGTACGTTGCGTTCGAGGTTCCATACTTTGCCGTGTTTATCTCCATGACCGAAGGACGGCACATGTTCGTTGTGGATACTGGGAAGGATCTACGATACGTCGTGACGATGCTCGTGGAGATTTTTTTCACTTTCGACCTCATCCTCCGCACGAGATTTTCGCGTTCATGGACCACACGGTCATGCTGTCCATCGTTCGGTCGGATCTCATCTTCGCAGCGTACAAGTCGAACGGTTTTTATCTGGATCTGCTCGCTTGGCTGCCTGTGGGCGACATTTTGGACTCGCTAGCGACCGGTTCTTTACGAGTTCATTCGTCCATTTTCCGTTTATTTCGCTTGCTTCGACTGCGATTGCTGCCAGGTTTATTGCACGAACTCAGCGATTTGTACGGCGCGAGCTCAAAGTTTCGTATCGTCTTGACTTTAGTTTTGGGCGTCACACTCATGCTGCATATTGTCGGCTGTGTATGGTTCGAGATGGCTCTCTTCCCACCCGACAGTCAATCCGACCATGGGGATAGCGCCGTGTTCATAGCGGAGCTAACTCGCCCCGACTGTCTCCACCAGGCAACGCTGTTTTACAATTGTTCGTGGGTTAAATTCGACTGCTACGCCCACCTGGGGCTAGAATTTCCGCAAGAAAACCCAAATTCTACCTATCAAGCCCAATTCGCCTACTTACGCTCCGTGTACTGGGCGATGGTGACCCTGACGGCAGTGGGGTATGGAGACATTGTAGCGTACTCGACAGCTGAGAGTTATTTCGCCGCGTTTTGGGTATTTCTCGGAGGAATCATCAATTTTGGGGTCATGGGGGCCATGTCGAGCACCATTTCGAACTTGACGGCGACACACCACCATCACATGGAGAAGTTGAATCTGGTGAACAGCATCATGGAGCGGGTGAATATCTCCAAGCGACTTAGTGCAGAAGTTCGACGGTTCTACCACCAGCAGTTCGTCGGCCACAAGCAAGCGTACGAGTCACAATTGCTGTCGCACTTACCCGATCAATTGTGCTACCAGATCTCGTCGCTGTTACATTCGAGGGCCGTGAAGAAAATCCCTCTTTTTGAGTCAGCGAGTATTGAGTTTATACGGGAAGTCACGGGCAAATTCCGGCACCGAAGCTACCAGAATGGCGAGACGATCTGCCTGGAGGGGGATATTTGCCGCGAGTTCTTCGTATTTTTGAGAGGCAGCCGAGCGAATCTCTTCTTTCGATCCAAGAAAGTGCCGATTCGTGCGCTCCACGCCGGAGATTGCTACGGCGTAAACGAATTTTTGCTCAAAAGGGCACACGCTGCCACGATCATAGCAGCGTCTCACGTCCACGCGTCTGTGATGTCGCGAGAGCAATTTGACTGTGTGCAGCGCAAGTTTGCTGATGATCTTCGGGACATGAGAGAAGAGGCGCAGACCCACTGGGCTGAGGAGAGGGCGGTCGTGAAGAGCGTGATGGCAAACCTTTCAAGGATCAAGTTGCAGCCGCACTTGCTTCAGACGCCGAGTTTATTTTACCAGCGAGACAGTATCTTCATCACGAGTGCAGACGAAGAGGATGGCCACGGGTTGTACTCGATATCCGACACCTTTACGACGGCGTGGAACGCCCTCGTTACCTTCTGGAACCTGTACAACGCTGTATTCGTGATTTTTCGCATTTGCTTCCACTCGCACCTTCACTTTTCGAGTGCGGCGGTGTGGATTGCTGACCTCAGCTGCGACGTGTGCTTCGCAGTCGACATCTACTTGCGGTTGTTTTATTTCGATAACGCCGAAGTGACAGTGAAGAATCTGATTGAACGAAAGCTGGTGAACAAACAGTACCTGCGCAGCCCGACTTTCAAGTGGGATTTGGTTGCGTCGCTGCCGATCTAAATCTCCGTTTGCAAGCGGCTCGTTGATCGCCAGTTTGTGTCGAGTCCCGAGACTTGTTTGTTGTATTAGATTATGGTCATATCTGGACGATGTCATCGTCCAAATCCAGCAGCACTTTGCGGCCCGCAACGTGTCCGCGTACTTGAGTCCCATTAAGTTGCTTATTGTTCTCGTGCTGGTGGCTCACTACGTGGGTTGCATCTTCTTCTTGATCTCGGAGCGCGAGTGTGAACACCTTGAGCGCTGCTGGATGGCGCATGATCCGGTGCTGCACAATGACCACTCGGTACCGATACTCTACGCCAAGACGTTCTACTGGGCTATCACGACGTTATTGCTGGTGGGGTCCCGTGAGATCGTCCCAAGGGGGGCAGCAGGCACGCTCTGGACGGGGTTTACGTGCTTGTGCTGTACTTTCGTCATTGGACACATTGTGGGGGAGATCTCGGAGCTGATTCTCGAGCTGGGGAAGGAGACGAAGCAGTACAAGAACCGCATTGCGAGCTTCGAGAACTTCGCGAATGAGCACGAGCTGACGTCCGGGTTGCGGAAGCGCGTCATCTACTTTTTCCGAGTCGAGTTCGAGCAGACAAAGGGCGCCAACATGTGCAAGACGATGCAGGATTTGTCGGCCAATCTCCGACTAAAGTTCATGCTGGAGATATACGGCTACTCGATCGAGAAGCTCCCGATCAGTAACTTTCTCACGGCGACACAGATCAACAACCTCGCACTGTCCAGTCGGAGCTCTTCATCCCGGGGGATAATATCCTCGTTGAGGGGACCTTTGGAAGCCGATTATGCACTTTACGCAAAGGTCTGGCTGCCGCGTACTGGACAAAGTCTGTTGCGAGCGTGGCTGTGCTTATGGAGAACTCTTTCTTTGGTGAGATTGCCTTCTTCCTCCCGAACCAACGACGACTTGCTACCGTGCGTGCTACGACCTCATGCGAGGTCCTGTATATCACCAAGCAAGACTGGCAGGAGCTCTGGATTCCGAGCGATGATCCGTCGGACCTCAACGTCCAGAAGCACGCGCAGTTCGCAATCCTTGGCTGGGTCAATTCTCGTCTTCAACGGTACCAACGCGGATGTCTGCGCACAGCTAGCAGAGCCAAGACGGTCAATACGCTTCGACCGAGCATCAAACCCACCGTCAAACCGTCCAACAGAAGACCATCCAGATTTTTCGCAAAGGACAAAGAATCCGCCGTGCCACCGGATCGGAGGCCAAGCAGCGACGGCCACGTTTTACTTTGGGCGCCGACACCTCCACGGAAACTATCCAAAGTGGAAATCTGCCGGATGTTTGTGTCCCCAACTATCCAATTGCTCGAGAAAAAAGCTGAATACTTGCTCTCGAAAAGCACCGCGTGCGCTGAGCCCCTCTCCGATCGCGAGTCATCGACAAGACACGACTCGAGGCAACGTGCTCCACACCACCTCGAAAGCTCAAGAAGCAACAATCCCTTCTGCTGCTGCTTTAATGGGAAAGTTTACGAGTCTCCAGCGGATACGCGTGCGAGCAAGACGGACGATTTACGCCAGCGCCAGTTTATCGTGGATCTCAACCCTATCAACGAGTACATCAACAACAGCTTGGGCGCGGATAATATCCGGGAACTGGAGACCGAGAGTTGGGCGCGATTCCGGCTACTAGCGGCGCTGCAACACGTCGTTAGTACTCTTCTCAGTGATTTGATCCCTTCGGATGCTGGTGTGGAGCCCCATTCCCCGCAGATTCACATCCCCGTGAAGCTCAAGAAGCCCAAACAACTGCGACCATTTCGCTTCGATGAACGCACCAAGCGCAAGTGGAGCGCAGCCATCATGCAAATGGTGTCGTCTGTGAGTCGGCGGAAGACGATTGGGCCCGAAGCCGCGATAGCTGAAGCCGAGACGGCGATGCCGCGGGCCAGTACCAAGCTCGCTCCAGTTCGTAAACGCAGTTTCCCCGCCATTCTGCCTCAAGTGCACGACCAGCAAGTTTTAGTCTCGTCATCCAAAGAAGCTCCTGTCAAGGGCGGAGGCAAGCGACAGATGCTGATCCGAAGCCGCTCCCTTACACTCTTGGCGACGCCTTCTTCCGAGACAGAGAACACTACAAGGGCTACTACCGTATAGCCAACGACGACCGCAAAGGAGGCGCGGGGATCGACTTTGAAATCTTACAGCGCTGCCAACGTCCGCAGTACGCGACGCAGCTGCAATGGTACAATCGCTATCGACGCTGGAAGAGGAATTTGCAGGGCGAAACTATCCCAGCGCTGAAAAGTTTCTTCACGGGGGGAAGTTTTAACCAGAAGACGACTCAAGTGTCTCCACTGAGCGAAGAGATGAGACTTGCCAGCCACCATCGACCGGGGAATTTACGCTCCGAGGTGGTGGACACAGCTCAGCTCCAAATCCCCAACCAGCAAGTGCTGCGAGCTGCCATCAGCGACTTCCAGTCGAAGCAGTTCATCAGGCGGGCCAAGCAGCTCGGGAAACTTGGGACCTTGTCATCCTGCTCGTATCCGTGTACCATTTGGTCGTGACGCCCTTCAAGATGTGCTTTGCGCACGAAGTATCTGTCATGTCTGATGCCGCGCTACGCAGTTGGTCGGGGCTCGAGATCTTCCTGGATGTGCTCTGCCTCGTCGATCTCGTCTACAAGATGTTCCACGCCTTACCCAAGCACAAAATTCTTGCCATTGATCCGGCGGGCAAGGCCAAGGAGAGTATCCGACACCTACTCGCCAACAGCGTCACCTCAGAACTCCGCTTTGATCTCGTCGCGATGCTCCCACTAGAGCTGCTGCTGGTTAGTACGAGTGTCCGGTTGCCGACGTCTGCGATTCACCTGGGCGTAGAGGCCACGAATGCGTCCTGGTGGACTACGCGCTGGGTTTTGAGGCTGAATCGCATGCTGCTTGTCCGTCGAATCCAGCCCATGTCAGAGGAGTTGATTCAGTTTGCGATCCATGACCTCAAGCTGCCGGTGAGTGAGGCGCTGCTTTATTTCTACGCTCGTTGGCTGCGTACATCGCCATGGGGCATCTCCTGGCGTGTATCTGGTTCATCACGAGCGAGGTGGCTCTATGGCACTACGCAGTGTCGTGGCTATCGACTCCAGAGATGCTAGCCTTCAGGATGGAAGGGACAATGGCGACAGACGTGAGTGAAGCACATCGTGCGCTGTCAGAGGCAGCGGTCGACTTCTCGCTTGATTCCATCTCGCTTGGGCGACAGTATCTCCGGTCGCTGCTCTTCTCGTTGGAGTGCATCTCGACGCTCTTCTATGGGGATATTATCACGATGAATCCGTTGGAACTTCTAGTAGAGATCGCCATCACCTTCTGGAGCATCTACATCTACGGCGCACTGATCGGCGCGCAGGGAGAGCGGATCGACGCTCAAGCGCGACAGGAAGCAGCGTTCGAGCAAAATCTCGCGGAGTTGCAGCACTTTCTGAACGAGAACGACGTGCCAAAAGGACTCAAACGCCAGGTGAAGGCCTACTACGCGCGGATGTGGAAACGCCACCAGGGGAAGGCCGAGTTCGCTTCGGTTGCAGACGTCTCGAGGGCGCTGTACGAAGACGTCGTGTTCGCCACGCAGCGCGACTTGCCGCCCAAGTGCGCGTGTTCCGCGCGCTCGACGAAAACTTTTTGCGCGGGTTGCTGGTGTGTTTGGAGTACGTCGTCTGCTCCGAAGGTGAGGAGGTTGTGACGAAAGGAGACATGGATCGAAGCATGTACTTCATCGCCCAGGGGCGCATCTTGGTAAGGATGGACTCTGGAGAGGAAGCGCGAGAACGTGGCGAGTATTTCGGCGAGTTTGCGCTGCTGTACGGGATTTCGCGGCTGGAGACGTGCATCGCTATCATTGTCGCGGAGTTATACCGACTGGACCATGAGCCGTACGAACGCTTGCTGCAGGACTTTCCGGGCTATCGGCGTCGCAACAAGCAATCGTGGACGACTCCCATCCCCCAAAACCGCTCAATGCTACGAGCCAGCAATTACGCTGGAAAAAGGAAACACACGGCGACGACCATCATCGGGGCAGCTCCGATCCTCGCTAGTCGAGTGGGAGTGCGGAATATTGATGCCGCCACGACGGTCAACATTGAGAACGAGGTGCCGCACACTTTTGTGTACAAGTCGACGATGGAGATGATGGCCCAATTGCACACGATGCACCCGGAGGAGGCTAAGCAGTTAATTCTCAGAGTTCGAGCAGGATCACGCAAGTGGCTCAGTAGGGAGATCGCCCAGGAGCAGGAGGAGGACAGCGACGAGGACGAACGAATGGAGTAGAGGGTGGCGGTCGGCAGCGTTAAAATTAATGTACAGCTCTCGCAATTTGCTTGGTGGTCTCTCACGTCATGTTTTGGGTTGTTAGGTAGGACTGAGGCGCTCAAGCATGCGAAATGAAGGCATTACCAAACACATCGTTCGATTTGTTATGATGACCTGACGCACCGGTAGCAAACCCGCATTGATGACCTGGTACACGTAACACTGCGATAATTGCCACGGCTTGAAACGTAAATGCAAACGTTGGTCGATTCGATGATACGTTGCCACCTCATCAGCATGATAGACAGCGAGTGTACGGATAGCTTTCGAATGATGTTTTGATTGATTTATTATTGCATGGCGACCAGAAGAAGAAGAAAATATTGTAGTTGCTGGCGAGGGCCGGTGTCTCGGATCAGAATGCCGCCACAGTCGACAGCACCGTGTTGACAAGAAGAATCGTAACCGAGCAAAGAATTGGAGTCGATGCCGCCAACGAAGCCGACCCTGTTGTGGTTGTCGTCGAAGCTGCAGGCTGTAGCGCTCGTTGATCCACTCGCATTTAAATTCGTGATAGGAGGCGTGTAGATGACACGCGTGGACCCACTTGCATCTCCACTTGTGTTGAGGTTGACTAAATAATATTTGGAGTATCCCTCGACGTCAACTGGAACACAATTACCATTGTTGAAGCTTGTTGCCGGTTGCTGGAATTCTGGTGTCTCGGAAGTATTACATCCAGGGTAGATTGTCACCGTACCATCCTCATCGACTGTTGTGAGCTGAGTGTAAGCGGCACCGTGTTCGTCGATCATGTACTCATGGCAGCTTCCATCCACCAGATACGCGTGAGTCATCCCGTCTACCTCCAAGCAGTTGGCGTCGTCGTACGACTCGATTACCACGTATGGGTCTGCGTCTCCGAAATACTCGGCCTGGTTAGGGACGCAAAAGGTCTTCCTTGAATCATACAAGTCACAAACGGCCTCGCCTTCACTTTGTGAGTTTTCACAGGACGGGTACAGGCGGACAAACACCGGGACGCCGGTACAATCTAGGTTGTCGTAGAATGCATCGACCCCAGAAGTCGTCGTAGCAATACCAGCACTGGATCGCGAGGCTCCCAAGAGAATGCCGGTAGTGGCGCTGATAGCGAGAGTGATCTTCATTTCCTTGGATGGGGTGGGTTTCTGGAGGTGCACGACTGTGGCGGCCGAAGTTGGCAAGTGATCTTGGTTGGCTGGATCTCCTACTGTGGGCTGGGCTTTCGGTTTGTTAGGTATTGACACGGCGATGAAGTGCTACAGTTATAGGAAGAAGATAAACGAGCACCTACATTGAAGGAGAAGCTTTCTTTAGATGATCTACTGTACGTTCGCTGCATACTCATCTTCCCCAGAAGCCCGACGACCCGCACCCTCCAGCCATTTTCCTGGTAGTGCTACGGCAGTAGTACGTACAGCCCAATAGGGATTAATTCCCGGACCCGAATATGTGTGTCCACACAAAAGGTAGGTATCGATTCAATACAAATTTCAAGTACAACCTCCTTATATTTTTTGTTTTTGACATAGACATCGCAGATTTTCCAGTTATTGCAGGTGTTTTACGACTTTGTACTAGAATTATAAAACTATACAGGGGCAAATGGAGGCAGAAGATGATAACTTGTGCTATCGATTTGGGCGGGGTGATCTCTAGCTTGCCTTTTGCTTTGCTTTTATGCATGCACCATTGCTCTAGTTTTAGCAACCATCTAGCCCGTACATCAGTATGGGTTAGATGGTTTCTCTAAGCCCTCAATGACTACCCTCTACGCTTAAAGCATGCCCCGTTGCCGCTTCAAGCAGATCAATTGCTGCAGCAACTACAGCTAGCGGCACAAATGCACGTAGCGTAGAAGTAAGCACAATTAGAAAAATTTCGGCATAGTGCCGCCAGGCCGGCTCAAGCCACGTAAATCAACAGGCGCTGTCGGGGGCCAGAAACGACGATGAGAAGCTTGCGGGCCATCTGCAGAGCAATGCAGAGCGCGCATCGTAAACCTTCACGCCGTGTTGCTTGTAGTGTAGAGCTGCTAGCCAAATTCGACCTGTTCGCACACATGATGGACAAATAAGGAGATAATTATGTGTGTACGTTGTTTGGCAGCTTGCCCCGACGACACGGCAGCGAGTATATGCCCTTAAAGAGCGGAGGCCACCGTGCCGCCAAAGCTTGCCGCCTGATGCGGTGCTCGTTGATGCGTAGGTGCGTCGAGGAGAAGACTGCAACGAGGAAAGTCTGAGAATGAAAGTTTGCAGTTGAACTCAAGCTCTGGTCATTTACCATCTTCTTCGTACTTATCTGGATCCGTTGGGCGGCTCCAAACTACTGTAGTTTTTGGTTCAGTACAAATATTTATAGCTTAGGGATTTCTAAATTTGTATTGCTTTAATCCCTAAAAGCACTACCAGTCCAACCCTCTAGTTTTTTATGGTGTCAATATATATTAGCTGAAAAATGTGTAAATGATGGTTTTTCTCTCGCAATCAAAGTGCCGCCAGCACAACCGGCAGTGCCGTGCTGACAAGTAAGATTGTAATCGAGCACAGAATCGGAGCCGGCGCGGCCGAGGAAGTCGATCCTGTTGAAGTTGTCACCGGGGCTGCAGTCGAGGTGGAAGGCGTGCCTGAAGTGCTCTTTGAGGTTGACCCACTCACGTCCTCAGTTGCGCTCGCACTTGTCGTCGACTAGGTTCCATCTTGATAATAGAACCAACGGTTCTGCAGTATAATGGAGTGTAGTGTCAACTGCCAAGTCCCCATGAGCTTGTTGCGCATCCGTTGCGTTCCAGCATGCGATGGCGTCGCTACACAATCCCATCTTCAAATCGGCCAACAAGAGCAATTGTGTGTCTCGCAGTCTGCTTGTAGCCTGCACGCTGTTTAGGAATAGATGCAACTAGTGATGCAAATGCAAGGAAACATAGTTCGACAAAGCCTGGGTTACAATTATAATTTCGGTCAAATAAAGGCAAAACAATAATATGAATAATCATTTAAGATTATTCAGTATTAAATACTACAAGCGATAACATTTGAGACTGCCTCGAACAAAATGATACTAAGCCACCATTTAGAGTTATCGAGATAATCGCGTTTAAAGTTGACCAATCAAATTTCGTACATAATCGGACATCAAAAAGTAGAAAAGTCAAAATCACTCGTAAATCCCGGAAAGCACTCTAATTCGATTGCATTTAACACGAGCTTTCCTATAATATACAGTACGCAAAATTTGAGCAAATATTGAGGTCACACAAAATGCGGGGTTTTGGGGGTCCAGAAATAGAGATATTCTTTTCAGACCGATGCCACTTCTCGTGTTCTTAACATTTTCAGCGCTCAATAGCTTAAAAGACGCACTGCCACGGCTCTGTCGAATGGTATACTTAAATCGGGATTCGTACTTTGGTTGATTAGTATTTTTTTGTTCGACGCTGTCTAGTTAGTTTAAATTTTGTAACTAATAGATGAGGCGAAACTATACTGTAGTAATGTATTACTATTAATTTGCCAAAATAAAAAGAATAGCAAACGCTAAGTAAACTTCATTAATCGTGGAAGTACATCTACTACTATCGCATTACACAAAGTATCTGCAAGCGGGATTCGTAGTAGCGGCAAAGATATTAGCATACTACTTGTTCAATATACCTATAGTCCGAATAATAGAATGAAAATCGACGAAGTTATATTAGTGATATAGTATCAGATAATATGTATTGATATAAACTTCGATATTAATAAGTATGCCAAAATAGTATCATCCCACGAAGGCTAGCCTAACCTTGTTGGTGGCGACAAGACGTTGTCGGGCGAGAGTAGACGAATGCTGGAGATTGGCTGGGAAGTATAATATTCCGAATTAGATGAAATCCGTGCTAGACTGACTTGTGCGTGTACGGGTTACTCGCAGGTTACTTGATAGGTTACACCGTCTCCATGCGATGAGTTGTACGCAGGGTTTGATAGTATCGTGATTTTCTTCCTAAACTACTATAGTAGAATACTGGAGCGCAGATAAATTCTACTACCAAATATTAGCGAATTTCCTGAATTTGGAATACTATAGTAATATTAATATAGTAGTTTATAATGTAATATTATTACTACTGTCGACCACCAGGCGTCCTTGGTTTTGATTCAAAACTTTTGAACCCCATGCGACCACCGTGGTTGTGCCGACAAGGTTTCCGAAGCAAATAATGACGACAACCGAATAGAGAGTGGCGAATCCATCGTTGAATCCACTACCGATGCCGCTGACAAATCCTCAGCAGACTGAGCTGAGCTACTTGAACCAGCGGCGCATGCGAGTCCGAGCGTTGGCTCGACGAGTCAATCGACGCAACGTCATCCGCGAATACCGAAGGAGGTGAAGTCGTTCTCTTGCACTGGTACAGGCACGGAGCACTGCAAAAGTGCTCCGACAAGCTGCTCGCGGCGTACAGCTCGCTGCTGCAGATGTGGTGGGCGCCTCGGCCGCACACTACACCACACATGGATTGGTCGTGATCAGGTTGACGCGCGGGTACTTCGAGCTAGCGCACTTCACGGGCGAGCTGCGTCGAGCGAGAGGGAGGTTGTAGGCGTGCTGTGCTGCTGGATGTTTGCAGAATGAGCCCACGCAGAGCGCTACAACCTATCTCCAGAGTTTGTGGATCGCAAGCGCTCTTGTAGGCCGGTCCCGTGCGACGAACCGTCCTCGCAGGCCGCTTTGCACATGCGTACGCCGTCTAGCAGCGTATATCCTCCTTCTGCCGAGCCAAATCTGTGTCCGTCGAACCTCTGCGTTCGCCAAAATGCACTAGTAATCAGATAGTACTAGTTGCGGCTGAAAAAACTCTAATATCTACTATAGTAGAATGTACCCATCTGAGAAAAATTCTACTAGCTACTATAGTATAATAATAGCATTTAACCGGTAATATTACAAAAAATCTAATATTAGTGATATCTACTATCAAACCCTGGTTGTACGGCTTTGTCGACACCTCCCAATGAGTTACGGACTGCTCCACTACTCACACCTACACAGTATAATCGACACCTCGACACGGGAGTCCGACTTTGACCGAGCCAAAACGCGATTTATTATATAATTACCGCTTTTCCAAGCGACCAGTGACCAAGCGCCGCGATCTTTACCATTCTTGAAATCATGGCGTCCCCACGTCAGTCAAGCGCCACGTACTCAAGGCCGAGTCCTCGTCGGTCGTCATCCTCCAGGACGCGCCGGTTTCGGGGACGGCGTCCCAATCGCTGACACCTGCTCTCTCCACAGGATTTCCTGTCATTACGGCCAGCGTGGCGCTACGACGCAGTCGCCTGGCGCTCGTCACTTTCACGGCGATTGTCTCCATCGTCGGGTTGACGCTACTATTCCTCCACGGATTGGAGCTGAGACGGTTTAACGACAGCGACAAGAATGCCAAGCAGCAGAGCCAACTCCTCGATGACTACAACTCGTACTCGGGTAATGTGGCCTCAGTTCTGAGCAAGTTCGCAGAGATATTCATCGGACTGGCTGTGCAGGTCACGGCGCTGTACGCGTTCACTGCGGCTTTCTTGCGCCCCGAGCCGAGCTGGAAGGCGCGCTCGGCTGCTGCTTTGGCCAGTGCCGTCATTGGCTACTTGATCGGCAACAGCTTCAACGCACTCAACGTCCAGTTGCGTGAGTTGCCAGTCCAGGCGGCAATATCCAACAGCGACCTGTCTTCCACCGACGCTACAGCCAGCAACGACAGCTCCAACGTGACGCACTCGATCGCTGAATCAACTGCGCGCAATTCTATCGCCAATACGGTGCTGAGGACACTGGTGCAGCCGCGTGCTGCTATTCAGTCGCCTTCTGTCTGTAGCTGGAGCCTCACGACGCAGAACTTCCAGATCTTCCTCCCAAATGACGTGCTGCAGGTCGGCTTCCCGCAGCGTGAGTGGATGACGCGGCTGCTACCGGAAGCGCTCGAAGCGTCCACACTTCGCTTCACCCTCAACGCGACCAACAGCAGTGCCAATGCAGAAGTAAGAGGTGAAGACCTTCCGATGGACGCGTCGTTGGCTGCTGATCTGGTTGTTAATACCATGTTCCTGTCCAGTGAGTTCATACCGTGGGGGAAGAACGCTGTATGGAACGATCAAGTGCCTACCGACGTTGCCAACGCTTACCCTACCAGTGCCTCTCAATCCCAACGCCAAATTCCAACTGCTGCACTGCTAAAACTCCTCCCAGCCGACCCAGCTGCAAGCGAATCGACCAAGAAGAAGTAAAGGCGATCGAGCCCATTCTGTCCAGCAAGTTCGATACCGGCGACTTCAGCCCGAGCGATATCAGTGTGGAGTTCGCGCACGTTGACTTGGCTCCTAACATCACTTTCGACGCTCTGACGTTCGAAGTGGATGTGGACCCATCGCTGATAACCAACTCGACGGACGAAAGTGACGGAACTCGGTACACGTAGCTGAACTCGAATTTCAACTGCGGGCCGTGGCCCAACCGATGTCTATTCCCCAAGGCGGTACTGCCGCCGAGATTGACAGCGCTGTACTATCTGCTGTACGACGCTCCGGTGCAGGTCAATGCGTTCGCGGTTTGTATGAACTCCGACGGCTCCGAGACGATTCAGTCGACGATTCATTTCAACGAGAGCTCCATGATCGAGTACAATTTCCAGCCGTGTAGCAACGTTTCGAACACGTCGATGCTGCTCGTCAGTGTTGCTAAGCGCTTGGTTGCCAACGAACTCGTCTCAAATATCACCGACGACAGTCTCGCCACTTCCATGATCGACTCGGCTGCTACCAATCTCCGCAAGATCTACTCTTTCACAGTTGGTCGTTTGCACTGGAACACCAGCGACTTGGCCCACGAGTTTAATGCTGCGTGTCTTGTTGATGGCGGCGACTGCTCCGGGCTGAGCGTCGAGTTGAGCGCATCAGATACGCAACCAGAGCAGCGGCTGGTTGCTGGGGTTAACGCGCTGCCGTTGAATCTACTCACGGCTCCGAACTACAATGGGAGGCTGCACACGGAGCGGCAGCGAGCGCTCACTCTCATCCAAGTGGACGAGCCGCCGCGTCAGAGCGATGGTGGTGGTTGGTATTCAATTATAGCCGGCGACATGCTGCTCCCGCACAACGTGGGACTGGGTCGATGGCATCCTGGCTCGACAAACTGGAGTGAGCAGTTGTGTGCGCTTCAAGAAGACCGGGTACAGCTTGTGATCAACAACCATTACTACATGGAACATACGCTGCAGGCCACATACACGTCCGCGCTCTTCTTCCTGTTACAAGATGGCGTCACGACCGACACAATACCAGGCGGGCAGGGAAGGACCACACTGGCATTTAGTGCCAATGTGCAGCCGCTTGCAGTTTGGATCTCAGTTCCGGGGCTGAACGCTTGGCTCACGGTGGCCGGGTGCGTCGTGCTCGCCGCGGGACTCACTATCGTCGTCTTGCTGCCGCGATTCGGTCCAAAAGAGGACCCTCTGAGCGGCATTTCGACACCTCACGTCATTGCACGCGTAATGCTCGACCAAGGAACCTTCCCGCCTGAGTTGCTCCACCGACAAGTTCACTTAGCATCGGAGGCCTCAGGCGAGTCTGGCTCTCGGCACTCGGTCGAAGCGCTGATGATTCAAGAGCTGTCTGTGCGACCTAACTGCGCTGCCAACGGCCTGGTAGGCATTGCTAGTGATGGGGGTATTCAGAGTGTATAACAGATTGATCATATCGATTGCCGGAACCGATATCGAAATACTCCTGTGTCAAACTTCACTTTTTCACTAACTATATGGTGCCTGCTTCACCCCTCCGGCGTTGCGGGTGAGCATATTGGAAGTATCAAAGGTATAAGTGGGGGAATTGTGGCCAGCCCTGGCCGGTCTTTTGACTGCCGCAGTGCATGTTGCAAGATCCAGAGCAAAGCTCATGCTGGTGCTCGGAGCTCTAGAATGCAGGTTCGCGAAGCTGTACGCATTCGTAGACAGAAGCACGGAACAGGAAAAGCGGTAGTTAGAGCTTTGAGCTTCCGTCAGAATCCAATTTGCTTTCTTTTGCACTGGTGACCACAGGAATGTACCGCTAGTCGATCTATGCATTACATGTCTTGGTTTGAGAGGACCGGAATCTAGCGTTCACAAAAAAACACCAACGGTTTAGCTACCACTGCGTCTGCAAACTTTTTGTTAGTGTATAACCTTAGCGAATCTGGGAAAATGTATGTGGAGTTCGACGGTTTTTAATCGTTCGTCTTGAAATTCATTTTAGATGCCGAAAGCATGCCGTACGAAAAGTTCTGCTTCTTTACTACACTGCAGTACTTGCATCAATAACGAGATCTTTTTTCTTTTGTTTGCGGAGTACACTACCCGGATCCCATCTGTGCGTATTGGATCGGAAAAACGGGGTATGCCTCGGGCTGCAGCACAAATCAACCCATAAACCACATCGACATACTCTTGCAGTACCAAGTGATAGTCTTTGAATCCTTGCAGGAACAGCTTCTACGTATATACCGTATAAATCCACTACTTCCTCCGGTTGGAAATGATCGCCGGAAGTCAATTTGATACGTTGATAGTTTCTGATCTCAGTTAGGATTTGTATCGAGTGTTACATAGTCGGTACTCGGGACAGTCAGACCAAACAGCACTATCAAGCCAAATCCATCGTTTAGGCAAATGCAGGGTCATACACGACATTACTGCCATGATTCAACCCTGAAGAGTTTATCATACACAGTCATGGTATTTGAGAATATAATGGGAGCCAAGCGGTCCCTCATCATCAAATATTGAGCAGTTTAGAGCTCATATACACAGTCGTAATCCTCGATGAAAAGTGAAATCGTACACCTTCTAAAGCTCGCCAAAAACACTTACTAGCTAGCAGATTGACATCCCTGATGAATGTACTTTGCTATTGAACCATCAAATCTCCCTCAAATAGTCTTCTGCAAGCGTGGCGGGTCACCTCGGGGATCGATAATCAGAGTTAGCTTGAAAATATGCTCTTAGAGCGCTACCACGAAATGTTCTACTGTAACAGTTGTTGTGATTGGCTAGCAGAAACAAAACGCTATCCGCTCGTCCAATCCGCTCAGCGAAAAGTTAAGCAATGAAAAAGTTGTGGTCGAAAGTGTGAGTTTCCGGTGATCATTTCCGACCAGAGGAAGTAGTACGTATATACCGTATTGTAGTAGTGTGTCCTGTTGCTGTGCGGCGGGGCGTGACTCAGAGCTGGTGAGCAGCGGCTGCGTCGTGATCGACTTGACGTAGTCGTTCGTGTGGCCCACCAAGGACAAGTCGGTGGCGAAGGTGTACGGCGGGCAGCAGACGGTGGCTGAGGCGAGTCAGTCGGCTAATGCCACCGCCACGAGGACCAAGTTGAAGAGAGGAGTCTGCAGAAGATCGCAGGAGGGCGACACGTCGAGCAGGGACAAGGAGTGAGTGTGCGAGGAGGCGAGGCGACGTGAGATCTACGACGAGCGGCCAGGAGGCCACGAGAGCGGTGATGAGACGTGAAGAGGGAGAGGTCCAGGTAGGTTAGGAAGGCGCCCAATGTGTAGGAGAGGTAGAAGTAAGCGGGAACAACGAGCTGCGGCCTGGCAGCTCGACCCTCAGTTGCGATTTGTTACAGAACTGTAGCAGGTTAAGACTAAAGACATTGCGTTGCG
>JAIKVE010000208.1:0-26400 GCA_024679115.1 Phytophthora pistaciae | reverse complement strand
GAATACACGTGGGTTTCAGCCCACACGTGGAAAACAACTTTTTTCACGTGAAAAAAATCTTTTGCCCTCGGTTTGGCGTATCAAATTGGTTTTGTGTATGGAACACAAAATTGTGTGCACTCGTCACATCAAAAGGGACAGACCAACGAAGAACGACACTGCAGGACACATCAGGTGTGATCACATCACAAACAGCAAAACAAACACATGTCGTGTTTACTAAACTGATTAACTCATCCAGATCCCGGTGGTCTTGCACGAATCCCGTGGCGCAGAGTGCGAATTAACATGTGAATTGAAGCCCGCAGCAAGGGTTGCGCCGAGAACATGTTCGCGATGAATGCAGCAGTGTCTTGCCTTGGGACTCCTGGGCTCCTGATGCATTCGCTAACGTCCTCTGTCGGCCGTGAAGAGCTTACAATGCCGCTACTGCAGTGAGCATGTATTGCCGAACGCAGGTTCAATCGGTAAGCGTGGCGTACCAGTATGGCGAGCCATCTGGAAACCAGCGCCTCGGAGTTCTGTCGACGTGGCGCGAAGCATTCTCGCGATGCGAACTGACGTGATACAGCCGGTAGTCTACCCTTTTACAGATCCGGCTTTCGGCTTCAATGTACCGCAGTGCCTCAGCGTGTTGTCGTTGGTAAACACATCCGCCATCAGCTGCGGCGATATCCGAGCCGCATGAAGGCTGGTGCTCCACCACACCAGTCCTCATTTTCGGAAACTCCACCGACTGCACACAACTGTACCGCTTCCAAGTTCACTACCTCAAGATGGCTCGCACTACGCTCTCAATCGCCTTCGTTGCCGTCGCCGCTGCTGCCGTTAGCGCTCGGCCGACGTACGTCGCTCGGCTCCCCAACGGTGACAACGTGTCTGGTGTGGCGGCCCTGGGCCACGTGGACCCTGCTGGCGGCGGCGCCAACAACGACTTCGGCCTGGACTTCGCCAGCGCTGGCGACGAGTGGACGGTCGAGTTCTGCCAGAAGGACTCGGACGGGGATGGCCAGTCCAACGGCCAGGAGCTCGGAGACCCGTGCTGCGAGTGGAGCGAAGGATCGACACCTCGCTGGACGTCGGGCGTCTCGCACCCGGGCAATGCGTCCTCCACTTCGGACGAGTCGCTCTGGGCCGACATCACGTGCAGTGGCGCGACCACGAGCTCGACCGCGGGATCCAGCGCCAGCACGGTTGAGACCGGCTCGACCACTGCCACGGAGACGACGGATGCCGCTACGTCCACCTCGAGCGACAAGGCGTCGTCTTCTTCTGCGGCTGCTTCATCGGGCTCGAGCGCGGCTTCGGCCGTGACCCCCGCTGTGTGCTCCGCTGTTGGCGTTGCTGCGGCTGTTGCTGCTTTCTTCATGTAGGAAGATATACAGACAGAGACTACTGTAAGTTCATCAATCAAGTTTTTAGTTGCATTGAGATCATTCGCGCCTTTGTTTAAATACTCGGACGGCGCTCTAAGTTGCTGGATGCTCTGCCGGTACGACTACGAAGACGTGAGGCCCTGGCCTCGGCTGATCTGGAACGGGGTATCGTCTGCAAGCCCCTGGTGCATCTGGCAGTGGTTGCCCTTGCGGACAGAGCGGTTGCAGTTCTCGGCCTCGCACCGTCGACCGCCACCGTGCGAGATGCAGTAGCCATTACCGCGGTCCTTCTTCTTGCAGCCTTCCATGATGCAGCGTCGGATACCGCCGTGCAAGTAGCAGAGACCGAGTCGCTGCGTCCCCTTTGAGCACCCTGGCACACGACACTTCTTGCCACCTCCGTGGGCGCGGCACAGCCCTCCGCCTTGCGAGCTCTTGTCGCAGCCCTCGACTTGGCACCTTGCACCACCACCATGAGTCTTGCACCGATTGTTCGACTGCGCTCGTCGAGTGCATCCCTCCTCTATGCAGGGCTTGGCTCGTCGTGCCCCTTTCGACTTTGTAGACGAAGCCGACGACAGAGTCGACGACGTGGACGCGTTGGAGACCGTTCGCTGCGTGGCTGGGGGTAGCGGCATCGATGGAGCGAAGTACGGCATCATTCCTTTGGGTAGCACCTGACCTCCTAGAGGCGATGGAGTGGGGAGCAAGTAGTTCAGCGGCATCGGAGCGACACGCCCTGGGGTGGTCGAGATCGTGAAAGGGCTCATCGCCTTGAGCGACGACCTGGCGGATCTCGTGCCTGAAGGACCAACGACGTCGTCCCACGACTCGCGCAGGAAAGCGTCCATGACGGGCGAGAAGTCGGGCATCTCGCTCTCCTCCTTGACGTACTCCTCCTTGATGTACACGTCGCCACCGACGGGTGTTCGGCCGCTGATCCGAAGCTTCATATCGGGCGAAAGGATTGATCCGGCATTGAGCGAGTGCTGAGTGCTGGTGCCGAGTGGGGACTCCGTGTCCTGCGGGTTGAACGCGTCACTGAGCCCCGTCAGGTTCAATTCAAGGGAGTCGGGGTCGTATCTTCGGAACGCCGACGACGGGGAGGACGCCATGTCTCCGGTGTTGTCCAACAGCATCATGGTGCTCTCAAAGTCGTCGTCGTTGAGCAGGTCCATGGACGCTGGCAGGTTCAGGATGTCGCCGATGCTGTACAGCGACGCATGGCCACTCGAGGTAGGCGAAGGCTGCGGATCCATTCTCGCTCGCTGGCTTTGTCCTTGGTGTTGAAGCTGCAACTCGCGGTACGAAGCGAAATTGGATGTGAGGGAGAAGCAGGTTGCAGACACTGCCGCGCGCTGTCATGGTTAACGTGAGTTCACACACCTACCTCGGTTGCATGTTGGCTAGGTGCTTCGAATAAGGCTCACGAGGCGAAACGTCCAAGTGGAGCTGTGGGCTTCACCAGATGCTTGTGCTTGTATTATCAGGATGGCAGGCAGCATCTTGAACCTTGCTTAACCTCGTGGTGGGGGTGAGACGTCGAGACTAGCGTCGAGCTTCAGGTACTCCACATCAAGCAGCATGTGTGTATTTATACTACTGTACTCCTTCCGAGAAGTTATATGAAAACCAAAGATAGGGAATGTGCACAATAATGTGGTAAACACACCATCTTTCACCTTGAGAGGTGGGTGCTCGCATGAACGACGCGACTTAGATGACCAATGTTTGCTGGATGAGCTCGCCTTGAGTCTTCTGCGCACAGCCGTACATCATTTTGGCAAGCCCACTGAGAACGAAGCTTCGCGCTGATTCCACATCCTCGGCTCGAGCGTCTAGACCATTCTGCACTTCTGCGTAAATACGCAGGTAGCTTCGCACTACTGATGTGTGCTGCGAATCGGACTCGGACGCCGTAATGGTTGTCCACGACGGAGACTTGAATTCCAGACCTCGGGTCGGCAAAATGATCGTGTCGGCTTTTGCGATCACGATGCGCTTGTCCTCCTCAAACTTGCGACTGAAGTGGCTCCCGTTGATCTCAATGTCGCTCTGCTGTCCGCGCAACTTCATCACGAAGTTCTTTTCCAGCGAGTGAGGCTTGCTTCCGCGCAACTACAGTAAAGTAATTGAGAAAGTGCTGCAGTTTAAGTTTAAGTTTGTGAATGAATCGCAGCAATGAGGTAAAGAGGTACTACGTACATATCGGTAGCGCTTGTCTGGGATTTCGTGCACTGTCTTCATGTCCTTCCACAGGATAGCAGCCGCTTCTTGGATCGAACAAGCAACGGGCGTGACCGTCTCGATCTCAATCACCTTACCGTACTGGGTGTTGGAGTTGACGTTCATTTTGGAGGTGACCAGGCATGGCAGATCCCACCCGAAGCCGCCCGTTGAATCAACATACAGCTTGTCCACGCGTTTCTCCAGCAAATGCATAATCCCAACGCTGTTGTCCAATGCTGGAGGCGACTTGTATAGAGGTGGTGGACCGCCAAAGACAACGTCCATAGCCTGTATCAGCATCACCAAACACAAAATTAAAGCGTTCAACTCATACACCCGACAACCAAATCGTTCAAACAATACCCACCTCCAACGCCGAGCGGCGGTGTATGACGGCACGCAAGGATTCGCTCACTTGCCTCTGGTTTGCTAGGATGCCTTTCAGCTCTTGGTTGGTTTTCTCAGCTTGCTGGCGACGTACGAACTCAACCACGGCTTGATCATAGCTTGCAGACTCGGTCGCTGTACTACTAGAGGCGGGCTGGGGCCGTGTCAGCGAAGCACGCTTCAGTAAGTCGATCTGGGCCTGAAGGACGAGAGCTTCTTCTCGCAGAGAAGCTGCCTCGGCCTTTTTGCACTGCAGTTGCCGCGTGGACGAGCTCGCGAACGTCTTGATACGCCGCTTTTTCGACTTTTGTTTGGCTTGGGGTGGGTCGGACTGACGCGTCTCCCTGTCGGAGTTGCGCATGTTGCTAGCTATGGCGTCCACGCCGACGCTTGCGCTAGAATCGGTTGAGTCCTCCTCAGTCCCGCAGGAGTCGATGAATGCCAGGGCTTCCTCCACCACGGCTGGGTCATCCTCGCCGCCCTGCAGTACGAAACTCATTGATGAAGTGAGCAACTCAATCGAGTGGCTCGATAAACTGATCTGGCTGGTAGCTGTACAGCTACACGTTGTATCCGTGCAAAGGGCTTGCACGATTGAAACAGGACACGGGAAACGTTTTGTGTATGTCATCGAATGGGGGGGGTTCACACTAGGGGGTTCCGGTATACGCTATACCGGAACGTTTTTACTCGGTATGCCGTTCTGCTGTTCACGTTGGCTTTGCTCCCGGAATACAACAAGTACATTTTGATTGGTAGAAATAAATATAAAACGTCATGCTGTGACTGGACAAACCAAACGACTGGTCTAGCACGCTGCCCATCGAAACATTCCCGTTTTGCTCAGCGCTGCTCAGCACGGACTCCACGGACTCCGTGTTGACGCCGCGCGCAGTAGTAGCATGCAAAGTAGACGCCCCGCGCGTGCTATCACACGCCAACGCGTGCCTATAGGACATAGAATACTCGTTGCTACCTCTACACTAGCTGTCTGTAGTGGTGGACGGCACCTTACAGCGTAATAGCTCGCGGCTACAGACCGCCACATCAAAAATTTCCGCAAGGCTGTATTCCGGATCCTATAGGGGCTGCCCCCGAGCAGGCCCTACAGAACTGCCAAACTCGAATCTTTTTTATTTCCGGCATAGTATACCGGAACCCCTCAGTGTGAACCCCCCCAATACACCGTTCTCCCTAATTAGTCGTGTGACCTAAATAGTCGTGCCACCTTTGATAATCATCCCACCGGTTTTGAAAAAGATTTTCATTTTCACCTAAAATCGAGAAAAGGGTATCTAAGGCCGGAATTGTGTAGATCTCGGCAAGACGAATTGCGTTGTAGATTTAGTTTTTGGTAGATTGGAATCATTTTGCAGAAAGCTGAAATTGAAAAAGGGCGAGCTACTCTTCAGGTCGTACACGGTAACTTGTCGTGGCACGACTAATTCGGGTAAACGGTGTACTAGCGAACTTTAGTTGCTAGAATATCTCTGGTTTTGGAACAAGGAAAATCTGGATTAAGGGTGACCGTACCGGTAAAGCTAAACCCAAAGCTAAATCTAAATCTAAATAAACTTATACCCGCTTCATGTATGGCAGGTCGAGGTTTGGCATAAGCTTGCTGTAAAAGGTGCATGCTAAAATGTCTTGGATTTTGTATGAACCTCAAGTCCAGATGCTATTTTCATTGTCAAATTTGGCTACAGATTTACCTCACCACTGTCATCCATTTTGAGGGCTTCAGTGCCCAGGACCCGCCTTTGAGTTGTCATTTCTTAAGTTGATATGGCTGAATCAACCAAACGCAGAAACTTTTCAGAGGAGGAGGACGTGATGCTCCTCAAGCAAGCCCTAGCGGACGAACCCTTTCGTCGCGAATATGGCAAGGTGATGGACGCGTGGAACGCCTTGGCTGGAGCGCTGGCAGCTTGCCCGGATTCCTCGAGAAAGAGTCTCAGTGGTAAGAATCTCAGTGGTAAGACGGCTCAAAACCGCGTGAATGCCTTACTAGGTAAGCTACTTAATTAACTCTAAGCTGCGAGGTGTAGCATATTGCACACTATCTGGTAACTACAGCTACTGCGCAGAAGAAAAAAACTCTGAGTCAGCTCGCCTGTCAGGTGTGACCGAGTCGCACACCGAGAAGGACTTTCTGCTCGACGAGTTGCTGCCAAAACTCGAAGACAGCAAGATTGAAAAGGCAAACAAGAAAAAGATCGAGGCAGAAAAAGCTGCAGCTCAAGAATGTGCAGGTGAAGCGATTCGGCGTTCGGCCGTTGCGCGACACAAGCGCAAGTGATATGATGAGCGCGATGAAGTAAGCGACAGCCCTTCAAAAGGCAACAAGTTTGCCAAGCTGGTGGATCTGCTTCGTGGGCAGAAGGAGCAAGAAGTGACGGCCCGTCAAAAGCAGTGGGAGCAGGAGCGGCTCGACTGTCAAGCTACGGAGACACGCTTCATGCAGTTGCTGGAGATGCTTGCCAATAGAAGCTAGAAAACTTAAAGTTGAGGAGCAATACTCGTTTGCCTTGATTACCGTCTATTACTGGCGGGGCCAATTTGAAGAAAGAACTAATCTGATTTCCTCCGTAGTGGCAGCACTGTCAGTTCATCAGCAAATGGCTACAGGGACAAACTTGCCCACGGGACTGATACGAAGCTTCAAATTTACCAAAAATCTATGAAAGCCCACACTCTTTTCATAATTCCGTACGAATAGCACTCATCTCCTTGTTGAAGATGCGTTGATGCGTCGCTTACACAACGCTCTTAAATCGAGTCACCGCATACCTACTTACAGAATAGGCTGGGTCGCCGAATATCGCCTTGCCTTCATAGATGGGATGCTTGTCGAAGTATTGCAAAATACCACTCCCAGCAAACACCGTTGTGTTATGATGCCGACCTTCGTACGGCCCAAAGAAATGGATGCGGAGGCCGTCTGGAGTAGTTAGGCCTGCTCGCAATAATTATAAGGATAAGTCGATGACAGTAGAACACCAAACAGTGCATTTCTCTCACTTTGAAATAGTATACAGTGGACACGCTTGTGTCCACTGTATACTTGTCGCTGCAGATTTTCGGAGCTGTGACCACGCCTCGGCGACAGGCGGCATATTGGTATCTTGGTTCCGTCGGGAAATGAAAAAAAAAAAACTTGAACCGAGCTTTGACTTTCAATTGCGCTACAGTACTCGTTCATTTTTGCTTGTTCTGGCTTCAAATTAAAATATATATTCTCCTTGTATCGCCAATCTACATAGTCAGCTGGACAGACATGTCAATTAGTATCTTGGTGTAGCGATACAGAAGCACCATAGCTTACGAACTCATCTAAAGAAGATACGGCTGAGCGCCGATGTGGAGCGCCCAAACTTGTTCATCATGTCGTGGAGGCGGCGAGGGTAGGAAAGGCGGTGCAACATGATCGCCAATGCCTCTTCTTGGCCGCAGCGGTCGCCTCGTCCGTGATCACCGTAGCTGGAAGCGCCAACAGGTTGGCCAGGCGCTTGACACCGTTGACGTCGAAGCGGAAGTCCTTTATGGTGTTGGCGCCTCCGTACGAGCTCAGCTCGAAGCGCACATCTGGTATAAGGGGCCGCTCGGGATAGTTGAACAACCCCGCCTCCTGCATAGCAATCCATGCATCCTCCTGGTTGAATGCTAGTAGAACAAGCAGGACCCCTAGAGGTTCTTCCTGCGTTATCTGCATGCCACAGGAAGGCGTACGCGCGACTGCCTCCGTGCCTTGCTGCTGTGAGGGGTGCTTGGTGCTTCGCGCTGCGTTGCAATTCTCGTATTGACCACGAACCAACCGTTGTCGGACGGGTGTATGCGTTTTCGCGGGATTGGTGCTCAAAACGTCAACTGCATTTTCACTAGCCGTACCCGTGTATTTTACTGTGTGAAGGAAAAGTGAAGGTAGTGCTGAACTCGAAACCTTACTATTGTTTCAGCTGGTTTCACCAGCTAAATCGCCACTGCACAAAGCTATTGTGGGTAGGGAAGCGAGATTTATTTAGCTCTACCGGTACGGCCACCCTAAACCCGGATAGATTACGGACAAATTACCAGCGGATGTTCCAGTCTGGAGTCACTGGAACTTCCAGTACTCAAGTCCAGTGGAACAGCGCCCTTGTTGTTCAACTGGAATATATGTATGGACCAAGTCATTTTGGTTCCAAGACCTCGACTTAGTCCAGAAATTTAAGTTCTCTACTAGGGAGTTGTAGTTTCTGGAGCTATTCCGGACTTGGATCTACATAAAACCCGGATAATCCGAAATAACCCGGAAATGTATTACGGATAAAATACCGCCGGATACTCCAATACCTTAACTTCAATGGAGCTACCGGGTACCCCTGTAACTACAATGAGGCTAGTTTTGGAGCAACATGAGCCATTTCTAGTTTCGGAGCTAAAATGGAGAAACTACAGCTCCCTACTATCTGATTCTTGGTTCAAACAAAGCAAAACCCACTTCGCATCACCAGCAGGAAACACAGCTGAAATGGGCGACTTGCTGCAATTATCCGCCACTACTCGATCATTGCTTCGTACACGCTTCGAATCAGATACACTTGCTGCGCGACTAACGTTAATCGTGCTAACGGTAGATCCAAGTGTGATGCTCTGAAGCTTACTCCACCTTTGCGCAAAGAAAGATCTATTAGTACTGTACAAACATGATGGAAACCGTTTACTTAGGCCTGCTGAATTGGTAAAATAAAATAATGGAAAATTAAATGCCCTTTCTAAGGTTTATGTTTAGATTTAAAGTGGGTTTCTAAAGGTTAAACGGACTACAGTGCTGACACCACACTTATTTCCGATTTTTGGCTATATAATTCACTGTAGTTTACCAGTTAACGATCTGGAGCAAAAGAAATCGATCGCCGGTATTTTTGTTGAAATCGGACAAGAATTGACTGATACAAAAATTACGTCTACAAGGGGGAGGGGGGCAGCAAAAACTATAAGGGCGAAAGCGTATAATGCAATGGCATTGTTTTGCGTTCTTCTTTTTCGTGATACTCACGTAACGTGAACCACGTTCCTACTTTTAGGCATGTTTTGGTACGAATCGCACAGCTTGGAGAATTCTTTTCCATGAGCCAGTTCAAATAGGAGCTGGCTCAAAAATAGGGTTATTCGCTGTTGAGAAAAGTACTCTGTCAATATAAAATTGTTATTTTTTAGAAAGTGTACGATTCAGCGAGCCGGCCTGTAGGCCGGGAAGGAGAACCAGCTGTTTCCGACTGGCAGAAAGAAACCACGGTATTTGTGGTTTCTCCGCCAGAACGCGAACAAGCAGGACTCGGAGTCCGTGTGAGCAGAGAAGAAGGGGCCAGGTCCGACAACTGTTTTCGACGACGCCAACGATGCCGGACAACCTCCGCGGCCAGATCGCGCGGCTTGAGTTCCCCTCTGAGTTGGCAGAGGCCGCGTTAGACGAACCAATTTACGTGCGGCTCCTGGAGCAGCGCAAAATCCAGTCTGGTGAACCGAGTGTCTTCGTGGTCGATGATCGTTCAAGGCGCCCAGTTTGGCTGTGCCACCTGATCTTTTACGGTGCTGCATTCGACGATGCTCCTTCCCGCCTTGACGGCATGGCTGATTTTGCAACGACGCCTGTGGCCATCCCGCTCTGACGCGTCCATTTGAGGACTTGACAAGGGAGCTGCAGGACCGCCCTCTGCTGCTGTTGTTCCGATTCGTTCGGTTCAACGCGTGCTACGTCTCTTGTGGGGCTCGCTCGTACCGTGAAGTCTTGCTGGATGTCTTCCTTGTTGGCCAGGTCGTGGCATACTGCCCTGCGAACGGCGCCAGCTTTAGCACACCGACCGGTGCCAGTGCGCAGCCATCTGGTGACTTCATGTGCGTCGTGGCTTTACGCACTGAAGTGGAGTCAGCCCCCGTTCACGTGGCGGTCTGGAGCTCTATTGCGTGGACCTTACGCATATCCCGCGACGAGTTTATCGCTGGCTGGTGCCATGGCGTCGCGGCAGCAGCTCAACCATCAAGACGCTTGTCTCGCTTTCGGTCTCGGTGGGCGGACCTCGTCATCCCGGAGCGGCTCGTATCCGACCTTCGACGGCTCCTCCACGAAACGTTCGATCCCCCGGGACCTGATTCGGATTCCACCGTGCATTTCGAAGATTACACTTTACGTGTAATCTCAGAGTATGGACGCATTATCAGCGTACAGCCTCTCGAGTATGCCCGCAAATACATTGGCCCAAATCGACCATCTACACGATTGGATGAACACGTTGACAGTGACACGGAGTCACCTTCAGACCTGCTGGCTATTGACCTTTCTCGCGGTCGTCCATTACCGAGTGGACTCCCAGATATTGTGCGCCTTGACGAATGCAACACGATGGCAGCTTTCCTCTGGAGAAACAGGGACTTGAAACTTACTTCTCCACCCGTTACGAACAGAGACGCCGCACGGGTCGATGCGCGTGACGCGCCACCTCTGAACCCACGCGAGCTTGCACCAGCGGTCACTCTGGCATGCGACCATTCGGAAGATCACACTCTAGCGCAACCAGCTAGACGTGTGAGCAATACCATGGCCCCGACGAACGATGCTCTGGAGGCCATCGCGGCGTTAGCTTGAACAACTCAAGCAGCGCTCGCTCAACAGGCAGCAGCCCAGCAGGCGTTCCAGCAGCAGGTGCCTCAGCAGCTTTCGCAACCCACCACCACGGCTGTATCCAGTCAACCAGCTAGAGCCTCGGATCGGGCAAGCGTACACGCAAGCAGCTGCGACCACGGCCGTCGAGGAAGCTCCGGCCGTATTGCCCTTCAAGACCGGAGCCTCAGCCCCGTGCGTAGGCCCCGCCGCACTGACCATCGTTCCCGCAGCCGCCACCGGCATGCCTCGAGCCGTGGCGATCGTAGTAGGTCCAGGGACCGCGGTCATGAGCGTCGTAGCGACCGCCAAGTACATGCGCCCGCAGGTCACCAACGGAGCGGACAAGAAGGGCTCATGCAAGAACGCGCCGGATTTCCTGACTCGGGACTCCCGCATCGTGGTCACGGAGGTTACGGAGGTGACAGACCACGGCAGCCCCTATTTCGGACGTTCCTCGGAGCACATACAGCGTGATGCCAGGGGTCCACCCGGACAGGACCGACGTTGGTCTGGTTCAGACCATGCTAGTCCACGATCGTTACGCGGTGACTTCATTGATTACCGCTCGTTTCAGCCACCAGGGCGATCCTCGTACCACCGTGAATGCAAGAGAGGACATTACGCGGACAATACGACAGCGGAAACATACGGCTCCTCGACTACGGGCGGAACCAAGAATCATCTTTGGACTTGACTGGGACAGCTGGATTCCGGCCGTCTCAGGCAGAACTTCGGGTGCACCAGACTGCGAGGGTCGGACCCCGAACTATGGGTGAGGGTATCGAGTCTAACTTGTGTTCCTTTTGGTAGCAGTCCGCGCCGTCCGGGTCTCTACTATTCATCACCAGGAAACACTCCACGGCCAGTATCGTGTTACTAACGTGACTGAAAAAAAAATGATTTTCGCTTTGGATTTTGGAACGAAGCCGCTGGGCCACTACCTTCCTCCACCGTGCGGGCCGGGGACGAACACACAGTGGTGGATGACTCATAGACGTGGTCATCCGGAGACACCACACCTGGTCAATTCATTGAGTCCATTGGCGACTTAAGCCAAACGTTGCAATGCCTCCGGAAGGTAGCTACGGAATGGTACGCTGCTCCAGTTGTGAACGTGTTTGCGGCTGTCCACATTGATTTCCTTTCCCGTGTGCTGGACGACGCACCCCGTAGCCTGGTGCAGGCAATGGTAAACCTATACACCCACGTGATTACAAGGATGTTTGTGGCTATTTGTCAGCAGTGCGACGCTGACCGTCTTGTCGGGTAAGATCGCGCTATCACCGCCCCGGACTCGCCGGATTATATTCGACTCGTCCGCCAGATCATCGATCGAGATCTACTGTCAACGTGGGCTCGAGCAGAAGGCCTCGGAACCCAGCCGCCCACCGCCACAGGAGCCCGCCACACAAACACTCGTGCGCGGGCTTGACGGGCTCCTCGCCACCAGGAACCTCAAGCATCGTCGATTCCGAACAACATCGTACGTCAAATACCTCATCACGAAGGCAAGGCAACCTGTCTGCGCTTTCAAACCCAGAAAGGATGCGAATTCCGCAACCGCAAGCATGCTGATGCTCTCGTGGGGCTTCCAGCAGAGGTCGTGACTTATCTCGTCGGCAAGCACTGCCCCCTGGCGACTGGCTACCCCTCGCTCAGTGCGTGATGGTACGGAGGCGAGCTTAAAGCAGTTAGTTGCATTCAAAACACGACATCGGCTTCTGACTTTCGTTCGCGTCTATTAGTACATGTTCAACTGACACCGGGAGTTGACAGTACACGATTAACTATTTCACCTACACCAGCACAGACTGGCTGCACACGGAACCACTGGGTTTCCTCAATTGGGACGGACATCCTCACAGTTTCGTTTGACGGTGGAGCTCACAGGTTCACATTCATTAATGCCTACGCCTGTTGCGTCTGGTTGTACCCGGGCAACCGCTTTGCGCACGGGCGGTACCAACAATGAAATGGAGGCCAGTGCCTTATTGGCGGGGCTCAGTTGGATACGCGCTCATCATCCCCACCGCAGAGTTCGGGTCGTTGGTGATTCCACCACTGTCATTGCTATGTCAACATCAGCCACGCGCATACAGGCGGCGAATCTAATTCCACTGATCCGCCAAATTCGTGAAACACTTATCGGCTTGCGTCAAGTCGGTATTAGGTCCATACCGCTCGTTCAATGTAGCCACGGACGCACTTTGCAACTGGGCCATGGATTCCTGTGACCCCACGTCATTTCGGACAGATTCCGATGACACCGACTGTCCACTCCCAGAGTCCGAATGGCACGACCCATGGCTGCCCGCCCATCGACTTGGTTACCGAACACGAGTATGACTGGTGCCGGTGGTCGGCGGAGTGGTCACTGGTTATGGCAGACTTCGGACGAGTTACCCATCTCATTCGGCACAGGTTTCTTCATCGTCATGTTGATACTATTGACTGAAGCCACCACCCACGACCCAACACGACCCAACACGACCCACGGTGGACACTACGGCTCGAGCCGAGAAATCGCTATTCGATACCTACATCTCCAGGGAGTGCATAGTGGATGGCATTACACGATGTGTGCCCATCGGTGCCTTCCGCACATTCGAAGCATTGGCAACAAAGCACCGTTTGGCGTTTCCGACAAACCAGATCTTTCGGCTACCTCGCTTTACGTTTTCGTTTGTCGACATCCAGTTCTTGACGGCGGTCTTTCGCCTGCCCCACATGGAAATCGAAGAGATCCTGAGGATGTTTCGTGGACAGACTTCCCATGACGGGCGTCCCAACAAGGCGTTACGACCTCGGCTATACAGACTTCACCTCGCGATGTATCCAGAGCTCGAGCTTCTTTGTAACATTGCTGAACATGGCGTGGTGCCACATTGACTCCGTCCAGACGGCAGCAGCGTCGTGAGGCCTGTGCCTCGTTGTTATCCCAGCGCGGTATCGGGCGCTGACATCGTCTCGCATCGATTGCTGAAGGACTGTTACGCCGGTCGCTGTACCTTTGCTTCGATAGATTCTCTACTGAAGGTTCTCTACTGAAGGAGCCCGGCTTCCACTCGAGCGCGTTTGCCTTGGTACCCAAGAAAGACATCTCGATAACACGAGATGGTAGAACCATCCACCACCTATCGGCGCCACGGGGGCAATCCGTCAACGACGCTACTGATACGGCGCTCAGACCGGATGCCCAGTGGGACCCGTTCTCCTGCATCGATCTCCGCATACTGGAATTGCGCACACAGTATCCAGGATACTCTATCTACGCGCTCGCGGCGGACATTGCGAACGCCTTCCACCACGTGCCTGTACACGCTCGTCATTCGGGGGATGTTTCTACGATCTCAAATAGGCATAGTATCCGGAATGACAGTATTTGGATGGACAGCATCGCCAGGTACTTCGCCATCATGTGGAAGGCCACCAGACATTACCAGTGCACATGCGCCTCCTATGTGTTTGGCTATCCGGTACCGTTCTGGGCATTCCCGTGGGGAGATGACATCGTAATCATCGAAGTTGACATCGACGATCGACTGCTTCAAGTCGAACGCCGACTCAGAGATCCCATCAAGTTTAGTGTTTGGATCAGGTGGGTGAAATGAAGACAAGTTCACCACTTGGGCTCAACACGTCCGCGCAGTGAGTATCGATTGGAACATACCCGAAAGCACCGTAACGATTCCTCAGAGGAAGATTGACAAGACCAAACGGGTGGTGTCGGAGACGCTGGACCCGACGTACGTATCACTCAAACCCATTGACAGCGTGGTCGGTGTACTTCGACACGTATTGACGTTTATATCAATTGCAAAGCCGTTCATCCAACGCCTTGTCGCCGCACAACAAGCCATCAAGCGTGCCGGTAGCACGGACACGCTTATGACAAACGAGTTGAAAGCAGACCTAATGTGATGGAGACAGTTAGTGTTTGAAAACGAGTTCGCCGGTCTGCCCATGGCAATGTTCGATGCTGCGCCTCCGGAGCAAGACGACTGGGCCATTATTACCCATGAGGGGGACAGGGTCGTGGCATACAGCCTGAGTCCGAGCCGATTGCAGCGCTTCCTACTACCGAATGATACTGGCGAATCTGATATCACATGGTAGTTCTGCAGCTTGCACAGCCGTGGGGGATCACTTATCCAGGCCAGGCTAGATGGAATCACATTCGCATATACGTGAGGAGCCACTGGGAGGTAAAATTGCTGGAGACGACGAATAGCATATACCCGGAGGCGCAGCAGTACCTAAGGAACCTCGCTCTGGATCAAGCGCAACGACGACTGAGGCTCAGCGTTACTCGGGTTCTGGACCTAGCAACCGAAACAAGACCATGCGATGTACACGTACCAACGCACACTTTTGACTATTATCCTTCTCAGACAGAATGGAGCGAATTGTACAAGAACGACAGAACTTAAGCAAGCCTCTATAAAGAAGGGATCGCTACGTGCCCACGAGAAACGGTTCCAACACTGAGAGATATTCTGCGCCGAGTTCGGATTTCCAGTCTGGATCGATGACCTACCGCAAGAGAGACAGGCAAGAATAGTCGGCCTGTTTGCAGGACTATGCGCCCTCGAAGGGCACAACTCTCGAAAAGAGGGAAACAAGTACCAAATGTTTGACGGGAAATGGCAGCGGTTGCCTTTGCCCACAAGAACGTACGGAACGCGACGATCAATTACAAGGCTCCAGAGTTTAAGCTCATTGCTCAGGGCTCTAAGCGCACCAACAGCAACGTGGTCAGGAAGCAACCTGTCACCGCGCCCCTGTTGCTCGAGGTGCACCGACAATTGCAACGACCGCGGTCGTCGGCTAATGAAGAAGAACGCGACATGCTATGGGGGTTAATCGTCATCGACTTCTTCTTTCTAGATCGAAGCTCGGAGCTTTGGGGACCAATAACCAAGGATGACATCGCAGAAGGGATTTCGCACTGCGTGAAGGCGGCAGACGTGATACTTCGGAACCGACACGGAGAAAGAACTGATCCCGAAGCTGGCGATGCAGCGTCTGTCGAGACTACTTAGCGATCGCACAAGGGCGACCCGACTCGTCAAGGTAACACTATCCGGCACTACCGATCCGGCCAATAGCTTCTATGCCCAGTGGCAGCGGCTGAGCTTTGCCTTACCACTCAACAAACATGACAGGCCAATGGAAGCGTACTCGGTGCTTACGGGACATCGGTGGGTAGATCCAGAACCATCAACACGTCAAGCGTGGCAACAATAATCAAGAGTGCGGCGAAGGCAATGGGTGCAGAACCAAGTGAGTATTCAGCACACTCCCTACGAATTGGTGGAGCATGCGCGTTGCTAGCGGCCGGAAAAAGCGAGCTGGTGGTCAAGCTAATGGGAAGATGGTCAAGCTGGTGTTTCTTGGTCTATACTCGGCTTCGACCGGTATGTTGTGGGACGTCGCCCAACACATGACACAAGCTTCATCTTGGGAGTATTCCGATCAATTCGACGGACTTCCGAGGGTGGGATCAGCAGCCAAGTCTCGCTAACTAATCAAGTATTGGCCCCGTCCCTCAGCCGTGATCGAACTGGGACAAAGGAAAACAGTGTTGATCTATTTTCTCATATACTTTAGAAGATAATAGAACTCACTCGATAGCACAGATCAGTGTTTGCAAAATGCACACTAGATCCTGAAAGCACCTTCAATTTTGATCTATGTCTGTCCCATGCTCAGGTGGGCGAGTCTGCACTTGTTGAAAGCTAGAAAATGAAGGTGATTAATGTTTAGAGTGGCTACGAGCTTCTAGCTGCAGCTAATATGAAAGCACAATGTAGGAAAATATGAAACAACGCGAGCTGCGATTGTACAGCTCAGCCCTGAGGGAAGGCTCCTAACCTCCGAGGCCGTAAACCCATTGAACCCGACGGCCTGGACCGTACATGTTACGCGCAAAAGCTTAACGTGGACCGTACAAGTGCAACTTTTCTATACTTCGTTTTTGTATTGGTCGCTACAATTTTCAAGTCAACCACAGGTAGGCGATTTATCGATGGCTTCTGCGGGAATCAACATAAATGGTACAATGAGAAAGGCCAAAATGCACGAGAAAGCGCAACTCCTTTCAAACTTGCATATTGCATATGCATTATGAAGGGCGAACGACGGGTCGCCACTGCATTTGCTCTCATTTGAAGATTCACCGCCGAGGGCTCAGAACCCACGTCGTCGCGAGGATTGGCGTTCCAGGCTAGATGGCGAGAGCTGAAGAAGGCCGGCTGGCACTCCAGGAAGACGGCCGGCTTATCGGTTGACTTCACCTACTTGAAGCCCGGGAAGACGAAGAAGAGCTCATGGAGTATTTGGACAAGCTTGGCATCGGTACGCGTATAAGTCGGGAGTTGTGGGTCATTCTTTTATCCTAACGCTATTATGTCACTAGCTACACTCCAGGCGAAGAAGCAGGCGAGACGAGAGGGCTCTGCGAACACGACAAGACGTCGAAGCACGGTGCAACGACTGACAAGTGGCCAACTGAACTCAAATGGCGGTATTATGCTCATATCCTGTATCCTATATTTTTCTGTGATTTAATATCAGGTATTTCATCGATTTTGTGGATATGCAGCGACTACGGACCCACATACACCGGCAGCACCGACTCCAGATACAACAACAACCCCAGCAGTGACTCCGAAAGCGCCGACCAGCAGCGGCTCCGGAGCCACCGACAGTACCTGATGCCGAACCTCCAACAGAACATGTGGATTGTATGTGCTTGTGTATGTAATTCACGATCTTACCATTGCATTTGCTATTGTAGTACCGGCACTCGAAAGGCGACGTAACCTCGCTCCCGATTTTGCTGATGCCGATGACAGAGGCGAGTCGTCCTTCAACCCAGATGACGACACCGACGCTTCAGACGATGAAGACACTACGTCAGTAGTAGATGCTGCAGCGGGGTCGAAAGACGATCGAGAAGCTGATGTTGCGACTGAAGGTTAGTCAAAGCCGCACATACACGATTGAGACGACATCTATATTGTATGCACAACTTTTGACCTTTTTGTAGATGCTAATCTCGTTGACGAGTCTGAAGACCCACGGGCCCACGTGACGTTCGAGTGCGATGCAAAGAACGATGACGGAGATGCCGAGGGCGACGCGCTTGAAGATGACTTGACTGAGCTTGACATGCACCTACCGGTGTCTTCGGAGCTCCGGTTTGATGGCAAGCTTGTTGCAGCTGTCGGTGGAATGGAGGATATTGTGTCGGGGACTGTGTCCGACGTGCGAGACATGGGAGAGAAGGGCTGGTCGGACCTCTCCACGTCGACGCCGTACGACTACTTGATGCAACCCTACGAGGATCGCCCAGCCAACTCGCTGAACCAAGACTGCGGCTGAGACTCCGTCGGGCGCATTCTTCTACTTCCTGCAGCCAGGCCTCTGGGGAGATATCGCTTCCGAGTCTAACGATTACTTCAAAGAGAACATGGATGATAGGGTGGAGGGTCAACACGCCAAGCAAGTCGCTCGGCAGCTGAAGCACCCTGAATTCAAGCCAAAGACGAGTTACGCAGTGAATTGGAAAACTACCCGGACATTACACCACGCGAATTGTGTGTTTTTATTGGACTGCTTATTGCGAGAGCGATCTTGCCTAACAAGGAGAAGCTGACGCACCATTGGCGGATGACGGATGAGGGCGCGATACCTCGCAAATGCTTTGGCCAGTTCATGGTCCGTGATAGGTTCATGCACCTGTCGTGGAACCTTCACTTCAGTAGCAACAGCAACGTTCGTGCAGCGAGCGACCGAGCCTGGAAGCTACGCCCGATCAGCGATGCACTTCAAGACCGTTTTGCTGCCGGTTTCGTCCCTCCGGCGGTCGTGGCTTTTGACGAAGCTATGTTGCCATTGCGATCCACGTTCAACCATATGAGGGTTTACATGAAGGATAAACCCCACAAATGGGGCACGAAACTCTTCATGCTTTGTTGCTCCAAGTCGGTGTACTATATCGGGTAGGTGACGGGCGCGATTGAGGCACGCCCGTGTGTTGTTTTTTGACACCTAAGATACCTTATCGTGTATCCTACACGCTAACGTGTTACAAGTCTTGTACGATACAGGTCTGAGGTGTACTGTGAAAAAAAGGAGACTGGTGGTGTGTCCAGCTCTACAGACTACAAGTCCGGCCCGGCCGCTCTCGCGCGCAACTTACGAGAAGTGTTTGGCCCTTCCCCTCCTGAAGATGGAGCGATGCGCCTTGTTGTCACCGATAGGGTTTACTCTGTGGTTCCTCTTGCGATGCAGCTGCTCACGATGGGGTTCTACTCCATTGGCACCGCTCGTACCGACCGTCTGGGGCTGAGCACGAAGCTGATCCCGAAGAAGAAGAAGAAGAAGGGCGACACAAAGAAGCCGCCGAAAATACCGAAGAATCGTTCAGTCAGTATCGAGAGAGGCACGTACATTGTCGCCGACGCGTTGCACATCCCTGGCATGGGGATACCCGAACCGTGCACATGTTGAGTACTGGCGGAAGTGTTGCTATGGACCGGATCGTGTGCCGTGGCAAGATGACTGGCAAGCAGAAGGAAGTGGCATGCCCGCGCATCGTCAAGGAGTATCAGAGCTTCATGGACCGCGTAGTTTTATTTTAGGTTTTATAGTAAAACCTGTCAAACCTCCAAAAAGTGTCAATAGGTTTTACTGGATTTCAAATCGATTTTACAGGTCTTTCAGAGAAAAAGTTGCCAAACTCTCATAAATGAAAATCGTGATGCTAGCGCTCTTCCAGACAGATCTTATTTTAATGGCAGCACTGACGAATGTACACATTTGATAACGATGACTCCGTTCAGATGGACTTAGCCAAACATGGCTAAATAGATCATAAGAATTAAATAAGCTCCATTCTGAAGTACACCACAATAATTACAGCACCGATATTGCGTCGAAGCTACCCAGGAGAACCAGAAGGCGAAACCATCATAGAGCCGACCCTAACTACACTCACAATCATACTTTCACCACTATTTTCATTCCTCGCTGGTATTTCAGAGCCCGTCGACAGGAACTATTAGGTATTTGGCATCTCTAGTATCCTCCTCGCTTCGTGCACCAAGCTCGGAATGCGTTTTGCATAGGCAACTACGTCAACAAGAACCAAAATAGGAAGAACTACCAAGAATGCAGTAGCAAAGCTTAGTCAAGAAATAAAATCTACTTAAGTATTGGTTTATAAACCAGTCTATAAGATGGGCTGTCTTGTTTGGGCTCGAACAGGATCCCGCCATAGTGAAACTAAGTGTATTTACCACTCAAATTATTCAAACAGCGAAGGGTCGTATGAGCTGGCTTGTTTTTCCCCGAACAGGACAGCACCCCCTCCCGACTTCAACCCACTCCCTGGCATTCGTGAATTTGCCTTGACAGGCCACAGGCACCGGCTCGCAAACCAGCATCGGCAGGGATAGCCTGGAAGGTAGGCGTTCTATATGGTGTGTGCAATGGAGCTACTGGTACTAATGTTAGATGTATCTTCCGTTTGCAGGACGCCATGTAGCACGACCGCGACAGCGCCCCAGTGCAGCAGGTGCGTGGTGCTGGTGATGCATGCGGTTCTATTGGGGGTACTAACTATGGGGTTTATTTACGTGCCTACAGCTTACCTGGTGGCGGGCAGCACGGCCGCAGCGGCAGCGAGCAGCAGCGCAGTGCAGCAGGTGCGTGGTGCTGGTGATGCATGCGGTTCTATTGGGGGTACTAACTATGGGGTTTATTGACGTGCCTACAGCTTACATGATGGCGGGCAGCACGGCCGCAGTGGCGGCGAGCATTAGCGTAGCGACGCAGGTGCGTGGCGTACGTGGCGAATTTGGTGGTCTTACTGGTACTAACTATAGAATTTGTACACGTGACTACAGTTAGCACTGGGGCTGGCAGCGGCGACGGCAAGCACCAGCACATCAATGTTGGTTTATGCTCTGTGGGATAAGTGCATAGCGAAATCCACTAGAGTTTCCGTAGTTGGTAAATATACTGACGTTGAGTACGCCCCCAGGACACTGAAATGTTGAAGAGCCAGGACCTGCACGAAAGTCATCGACTTCCTAAAGCTTCAGCTGCGCAGAGCCTCCAATAAGAAGCTGCTCAAGATCGTTTCCGAGTACGCCAGTACTCGACTAGGTGTCATTGGTGCCGTGGTCCTAACGGGCGTATTGATGGACAGCTAAAAATTATGTCAACACTGCGACAAAAATGCACCTTAGCCTATCGTTTCACGCTGGTCGCCGCTCTTGGCCGTAAGTCTCGCTTCCTGTTTGTTGACCCAGAAAATTCTGTACGACTCGAACTGGACCGTTCGTACAAACAGTGCATAGCTAACACTAGTGTTTGCAAAGGTCTCTTAGTGTAAAGTGAATCTGGCTAACATGGCTGCGGGGGTTAGACGGTTTGTAATCCTTGATCTTGAAGCTCATTTTAGTTGCCAATAAGTTCTTCTTCCCTACACCAACACTAATATCCCTATTCCAGATTTCTTTAACTAGTAATATGGATTCGACACTAGTAGTTGTCAACTCCACAGCAACAAGATGAATATTGAGCAAACGGTTCACTGACTGCCTCAAATTGCAGCAACAATAAACAGTTTTTTTTACTGTCAAGCTTTTTGCCTGCACTAGCGTTGTCTTCAAGAAAACTCACATGAGGCACAATGCTCTAGTGCATTATTACGTTTACATATATTCTACTGCTGCTGTGCGAGCACACAAGGGCTACGCTGTTGTTGCTAGTCACGCCCCTCCACGAATTTTTGAGCTCACCAAGCTTACCCTCCCGCATAATCGCGTCTCCGGTTGTAACAGCGTGTACATCTTGATCTGCAACTACGCACATTCTCACCTCTCCATTATATACACGCGGAACCTGACGGTCTGCAACTCAGCAAAGATTTTATTGTGCGTTTAATCACAACCCGTGCAAACTACTTACTTGGAAAAAAAAAAAAGCGTTAGCACAGCCTCAGCGTGTGGACTTGTGAGCGTACTCTAGGTCTTCTGCGGCGTTCACGCGCTATAGACTTGTACCAGTAAGCTACACCTGCGAATGTAAGTTATACGCTGCTGAGCTCCACAAGCAACAAGTCCCACACAAACAAAAAGTTTGATCTTCACTGCATCCCCACGTGACCCCGTGCACGCCGCTCCCCAGCAGCTTGTTGGACAACTTGGATTGTATGAAGTCTGTGTGCATGCCCTTGTCTTAGCTGATGACCTGCTCGAGAAACTCTGGCCTGTGTGTGGTCGTGACAGAGCGTGCGAGTCCGGTACAAGACAGGTGTCTGTACGGTAAACGCACTCCAAGTGTCAGATCTCCGCCATCCGCGACTTTTCAGAAGTTTTCGTGCAGGTTGGAGCAAAAAACATTCTGGCCAATCAGAACCCTGAAAAATATTTGTAATATTTCTATTGCGCTCCGAGAAAAAAATCTTCTTGTTGCTGTACAATTTGCTATCACTTATCGGTAACAGTTTGAGTAGACAAATGGTCGAAACCCTTGTAATCGAGCAGCAATCGTGTTTGCAGCACTTACATCGAGTTGGTGTATTTTGAGAAGCACCAACATGTTTGCAGAGTACACTAACGCTAGCATTTTTTAACAATTACAATATGCTGTAATGTTGAAGTTTTAATGTGGACATATAGCGCTGTATGTTATACTACATACACTTATTGGTCTATTGAAGTGGATCCTTTCTACCTTGACTAGTGGCGCAGGTCCATAAAAAACCGAATCGCGCGCCGGCGTCCGCGCGAGAGCTCAGCACCAAATGCTGGAACTCGGCCCCGAGCAGTAGCAGGTCGGTGTTCGACGGGACGGCCGCACTCTCGCCGGACTTCGCACTATCCGAGGGCCTGACCTTCTTATGCTTGCCGGCCTTGGCGGAGCGGCCACGGCTTTTTTAGACGTTTTGCTAGGATGCGTCGCCGTCAGCCGCGGCAGCTGCATTTCGTCTTGCTCAAATTGATGGATCGACTTGATCAGGACCATTAATCCAACCAGGGATTCGAATCGCTCTTTTTAACTCTGAATGAGTTTAGATCACAACGCCGATACCTCCACATTGTATGGTTTCAGCTTATCGAGCACACGATGTTTTTTTTTCTTTTGGTGATGTTTGTATATCCACTTTACGGTATTATTCTTATTCTAAGTAATCTCTATTTTAGGCCACGAATGTAGTTTGGCCACTTGACGGTAAAGCAGAAGTACCGTTGTTATGATGGATCAAGTTATTCAGGATTTACCCTTACGTAATTTACAGTTACAACGCAGCACAATACACTTCAATTTTTTGATGTGGAGAACAAAATACAAGTTACAACAACAAAGCTGAAACACGGAGAACAACATCTCACAACACAAAAATCATCACACAACTCAATCAAATACAACACAAGACAACACAACTCAACAAAGAAAAAATACAAAACACAAAGCAAAATACAACAAACACAAAGCAAAACAAAATACAACAAAGCAGTGCCTAACGAACTGTGACCTCCCCCCGGGTGCGCCCGCCCGGGCGCGCAATAATCCTTACAGCTATCAGTGTAGTACTCTTATTTGATGGGGCACGTGTCCGAGTGAGCCGCCTCGCTGTAAGTTGCAGCTGCTCAAAAATGGATAGCAGCTTCATCAATGCTCATGGTAAAACGTTCTAGCATACTAGTCGTGGTCTGCAAACCAGCTAGGGAGACTATTGCTATGTTTCCCAGTACCTGCTGGGGAGGACGGAATAGCTGTCTTTCCTGATCGCAGAGCTGTATTACTAGCCCAGCCATACCTCAAACTACCTTCTGTCAGCAACGTTGCGCAAAAAACGGTTCGCGCACGTAGCAAGGGAGCCGGGATGACGGAGATCGCGCTTTTGTTGAAAGTTTTTGCGAGCCTTAGCTCGGGTAAGCTGCAGATTTGGAATGCAGATCATTCATGAGCGAGTAAACTCCGACGTAATGCTTTCGGACGGTTGCGCCAACGCAGAAGCTCAAAAAAGTTTTAATAAGCTGATGATGATTCTTTGGGGACGCCATCAAGGTTTACTGTACGTAAGAGGTCGGCCCACCAGCGACTTGACTCCAGCTGCTCAGCTAATAGTATATTTCGTTTTGCCTGCGTTGGTGCTCTTCACAAGCGCTTCGATCACGTATATGCCTCCCTTGGCGTCGCCCGGTAGGAAAACGGCTGTAGACATCTTTTGTAGCGGACGATCGCCGGAAATTTCACATTAAGGCGAAGAACGTCGCTGCTGAAGTTGTCACGCAATCGAAACGAGTCAGTGCCACTTTGATTTTTCCATCCTGACGATCATTAACGGACCAACGAACTTCGGGGCCAACATAGTTTTCTGAGTGCCGGTTTCCGTGGCGGCGTGTGCTTACGGCAAATGCTAGGTCGCCAAATACACAAACGCGCCTGTAGTGAACACCATGTTGGCCCGTTTTTTGTTTTACTGTGCACGCCGTCGATCTTGATCATCGGCCAAATTTTGCTGTACTTGAGCCACAATGCGGCGTCAATTTTCCGCAATTGTTTTTCGCGTAGTGATGCCTCTATTAACATTTCAGCGACACAGCCGATATCGCGTAGCGATGTAGCAGCCTCTATTAACATTTCAGCGACACAGCCGATATCGATCTCGAAAGGCGACATGTTCGTCGACGAGCTCATTAAGCGTCGAGAGAGCGAATTCGAGCGTGCCCAGGACGTTGGTCCAGTTGGTGCCGTGCACTGACACCATGGACCGTAGTGTATCTTCTAGAACGCGATTCTGTCGCTCGACCTGGCCTTCCGCTTGGGCTCGATAAGACATCATCACGCGAACCCTCGCTTTTTTATGAGATCTGTCCACATGGAGCTAGTGAACTTTGGATCACGACCGCCGACAATACTCGGAAACAAGTTGTGGTTCCAGACAACGACATCAAAGAATATGAGCACCGTTATGACTGCCATGGTCGTGGTGTGTGTCATGACGAGGATGACATTAAAACCCTTCGAAACCGTTAACCCCGATACAAAATCCATCCCCACCATCATGCAGAATCCACGAGAGACTGACAGCGGCATTAGCTTACCTTTTTTGGCGTAGACTACTTGACTTGAAGCAAATACAAGTTGAAAATCTTCCCACGTAGGCCTTCACATCGACCGTGATGCTTGGCCAGAATTACCACAGAGGCAGTTTCTGCTGCGTTCTCGAATTTCAGCATGCGCTGCTCCTGGATCGTCATACACCTACGCAATTAGAGCAGTGCGCAGCTCGCGAACAATTGGCACGCTGTGCCGCAGCACACGTTCCTCCGGGAGCGCAACGAAGCAAAGACCGTCAAATTTGCGAATCACGCCGCGGTCATGCGTTGCTGATGTTGACGCCTTAGTGGTGTCCTTGTAGAGAGAGTCTCGGTGATAACCTCGAAGGAATTTTGGTTGGTGGTCTTGTTTAGCAGCACGTTTACCGTCGTTAGCTGCGACGCGTGGATTGTCGTTACAGCTGGTGAACCCCAATTGGACGTCCTGAATGGAATTAATGCAACCAGAAAAAAGGTCCTGCAAATATGTTCTACAAATTGTCCTGCGCCGCCCATATATGGGTCCAAAAAACCGTCCTACAACTGGGTCCTAAAAAAGCTCCTACAAGATGGGTATCAAGGTAATGGTCACATATCTCATGTTACATACTGCCTATTACAATCTTAAGAGCATGTACAAACAATTTCACACGATATTACAAACGATTTCACATGATATTACAAACAATTTCTCGCGAAATTAGGAATACTTCTAATACTTAGTAACTCTAGCTTCACCTTACAGTGCCCGACACCATCGAGCCCCTAAATAGGGTTTCTGAGGTCAATATTTGATCGATTTGCATGAATCAAGGACCAATCAGCAGAACTTTTCGTGAGCTTTACTATGGTGGCAACAACAGCGTCTTTATTAGTGCAGAATCGGCTTTGCAATGTCCAGAATACTGCACACCGCTCCGATCCTTGTCCTGTTGAATTCGCCCACAATCAGACGAAAGCTGCCCAAAACAGTATTTTGGGTATCTTTATCAGCCCAAAATAACGCTTAGGGGACATCTGTACGGGACGACTTTTCGGCTTAAAAGGTGGTCTGGTGGTGGCTTAAAATAGCGGATTGCATACAAACGGATATCTCGGGAACTAGAATTGTGCTCAAGCTGATCCCTTCTTACTTTTTTCACTCTATTTTTCCTCGTTTTGAATGGTACCAAATAGTTGGGGGGGGGGGCGTAAATGGGGTCTCGATGGTGTCGGGCACTGTTAATTAAAAATGTCTCAGTTAAGTACTAGCTGTTTAGAAGCTCTACACGTATCTGGTTTGAGTTCCGAGCTCCCATTTTACAATTCACCAACACCAAGAACAATCTCACCGTGGCCACGATGACCATCTTCCATACCATGAAATATCCGACTATAGGACCTATCGGACCTGTACCATAAGCATGGTACCACAGATTAATGGACTCTAAAAACAAATATATTAGTTTATGTATTATGTTGTGGGCCACACATCGATTACACTTTTGCTCATTTTATTCTGAGGTGGCCTCCGTGGAGAGCAGAGTGCCGGAGGCGGCAGTGGTGGCGCCGAGGATCTCCGGCGGCAGGAAGGCAGCGGCAGGTAGCAGGCTTCGGGACGGACGGCGGAGCGGCGGGACGACGGCGGAGCAGCGGGACGACG
>JAIKVE010000207.1:0-26404 GCA_024679115.1 Phytophthora pistaciae | reverse complement strand
GCACCTAAATATACAACATGCAGCTTGCGAGGACGAGCTTGTGCTGAACGGTGGCTTCGTAGTCTGGACGTTGAAGCTCGAGCACTTGATCTGATGACCTTCCCCCTCCAGGAAAAATCACCTTCCGCCTCTGTTGAAGCTCGAGCACTTGATCTGATGACCTTCCCCCTCCAGGAAAAATCACCTTCCGCCTCGCCTTCGGCTCCCGGAAACTACCCATTATCTCGCTGAATTATTTGTTGTAAAATGTTACGCACAGCTAAACGAGCGTATAGTCCTCGTTGGATGGCCCACGGCGACTCTTGTGTCGAAAGTAGATCTCAGCCAGCCAAAGCAGCAAAACCACCACACCCAACCCAATGACTATGAAGTGCACAACGTAGAATGCAACGGACCTCGTGTCGCTCTCGGTCTTCGACAATAGATCGAGTGTCAATACGAAGGCAGAACCCAAAAGCGTCAAACGGACCATGCACAACGTTGACACACCTGGAACAAATTTATACAAGGGTCAGGAAACATGGGCACCTTAGCTGCATCGATTAGACACACGACGAACCTTTGTGGCCATATTCCGGGCGGCACTTCACGACAACACGTGTCGGAACGTCGACTAGGAAGTGCACCGTGCCTGGCGGGTACGACCGGGCACGCAGGTCGTACGTCTTGTTGACTCTGTTGGCTAAGACCAAGTAGTCGAGGACTTTGCCGGGGATGTGGCCCCGCATCAGCCTTGACGTCAGTTTGTCATCCATACGCAGCGGCTTGCCATGCCGATATGCGTGGTACAGCCTCGCGCAGTCGTCGTCCTCGGCTATCTCAAGTTTTTTCTTGATCGCTGTAAAGACTTCGCTGAAACATTTGTCGACGTCGGCTTCTACGATGCACCCGACCGAGACAATGAGGCAAACGATCTTCATGCTGGCTCGGAAGTTGGGAAATGAATTAGACAATTTCTCATCACATCCTCTCCATCAATCAACAATATCCACTCGACAACAATCAACTACCGAGATACTTCGAACACGACGTCTGGAGACGACTTGATAGAAGTGGATTTGAGAACCCAGGCCATGTAGTGAAAAGATGTATTGTTGTGGTGGAAGGAGATAAAGAGACAAGCGCTTCCTCGACGCCTTCAAAACCTTTGGGCATCGATGCTGGCTCAAGAAGAAGGAGAAGAAAACATAGGAAGCAGGCGCACACTCGATGTCTGCGAAGTACCAGTGTTGAGTCTGGCGTGGAACAGCACAAAATAGCAATTGGACAGCTGCATTTGTTGACTTGGCCAACTTCATAGTCTGGAGTTGGCCGAGTCAATACATCTCTTGGAGTCCAGTGCCGCTGACAGTGTAAACCAGAAAGGGCGCGTTTTTTTTTCATTTTTTTAGCGGCTACTTTCCATTTATGGTCAAAAAGTCTGTTTTTCATTTATTATTGGCTAGTTTTCATTTTGATAGTGTTATTGCATTCACAAGGGTTATATTGCATTTATTGAAAAATGTAAAACAAATGTCCGGGTTACTCGGTCCCTAGTTCGTAGCACCCGAAGTGCTCACTACGTCTAGCCTTATGTCGTCCACTTGCTATTCTGCTGAAGCTTCACGCTACCGCTATTGTGTCGAAGATATGCATTAGTTGGGAACAATGTTGTGCCCCATTTGGAAGGAAAAATTGATCGTCCTTGCAAGAGCTTCAACTTCCAGGACAGTCACCTCATCTTGATCCTCGTACGCGATCTCCCAGAACCGCTTTCCTCCACGAGTGAAGGGGGGGTTTAATCTTGCCAACATAGGTCCGCTGGGACTCCTCGCCATCCGCTCGGCCTGTCGTGTGTGCCCCTCTACTCTTTGGGCACTCTAACTGTCTTTTCGATTAGCACGCTCCAGTTGATAACACTTGCTGGCTTGTCCACAAGTCGTTTCACCAGGGCATCGACGGAGTATTGGGATGTTCTCACACCATCTCGCTGGAGGCTGATGGTGTTGATCTCCTCCAGTAACCACAACGGAGAGTTCCAGTCGTGCTCATACGGAAGTCGATCCAACACCGTCACCTTGTGCAGTGAGCAGTATCGAAGCTGGACATTCTCCACAATTTCATCGTCCTTGACGGATCCGCTGAGCGAGCTCTCATAGGTCTTTGTTCGGCTCGAGTTCACCTTCAATCCATGCACATTGTCGTCCCGGACGATGTAGTATCTCTGGTTGAAGTAATACGCCTGGATGTTGCGGATTGCTCTACGCGACTTGCGTCTGTGAGTCGGGAAGTGGTTGTCGTCGTTGCAGAGGAGTACACCAGCTTCTAGAGCCCCTGCGGAAACTGGTCCAGCGGCAAAGTGCTGGATAGGCTCCGACCCGATTTCCATCGCGCACTCGACCAGGATTTTCGGTAGAGTCGACGCAAGCACATGCCCTGTTGAAGCCCGCAGCTGATTTACTGCAGTAGTCTTGATGCTGTGGTGGTGCGGATTATGGTTCGGAACAATTCCTGGAACGTCGCTGGCCGTATAGAACCACAGGTCCCACGGCTCTGTAAGATATTCCGTGTCCAGCCACGCCGCATACTCGCCCTCACCAAGGTCGTCCCAATTCTGAGTAATGAGTGCGGAAAGCACCTCGAATTGCTGCTTCGAGCGCGATTGACTCAAATAATCGAGCTGGGGCTTGATGATGTCGTTGTAGCGGTCGCGTTCTGCAAGCAACCCTTTCTTCTTCCGAGAATTCCGGTCGAGATGGGGCCAGCAGTCGAGAAGCTTGATCTCCGACCAGACTGTCTGGAAAGCGTTCGCAATTGAAGTGGAGTGGTCCAATGAGCCAAACTGTAGGTCCAGTGTCACGCCGAAAAATTCTTGGCACCGTTGCTTGCATACGGAAAACAGCTTCGTATACGCAAAGGCGGTCTCCGTCCTGACGAACATGAATGCCATCGGGTAAAACTTCTGTTGATACGCGTGCGAAGCGGTGTAACGAAGTCTAAATGTGCCAAAAGACACAAGCGTCCAACCACCGAAGTGAAGATTGTATGTTCCATCTGTGACCCCGAGCATCTCGCCATTTTGACCTGCCACTGTTCGTGGAGCTGTTCAAAAAGGCCTTCGCGAAGTGAAGATGATTCCGACCGAGGTGTCACCACTGTCGATTGTGTCGGTGAAGCAGCCCAGCACAATGAGCTCATTTTGAAACTCAAAGGGTTGGCGAGCGATGCGCCGAGCGTCCCGCTCGCGATTGTAGCGCATATGACCGAAAAATGCTGCTGGGGTTGTGCAGAGTCTTGGCGTTGCCCAAACCACGACATCAGCGTAGGTGGTAATGTCGAAATCCCCCCCGTCTTCGCAGTCGGTGTGCTCTGTTTTTGACTTGGGAAGCTGATGGCAGCAAGGCGAGAACTTCTTCGGAGTGACCGTACTTCATGCGTAGGGTGTTCAAACACTTTTTGGGACCTTGGCCTCCCAGCAGCAAACCGTTGATCTCCGGAAGTAATGGCTTGTGAATCCCCGTCCGCTGCGTCTCAATCGGTGCCACAACTGCCGTATGCATACCACTACGCGACAACCGAAACTTGCCGTCGGGATCCAGAGGGATACGTGCCTCAGCTGTGCAATCGACGTGGGAGGTATACCAGAAACGTTTGGTGACACTGTTGTTGTTTGACAGCGCGAATCTTGCGTTCTCGAGCCCATCGAGAACCCCTCGAGCCTCGGCTAGAGACTCAAAGCGTACTGGGTGTTCGAGCGTCCCATCAATATATAGCCAGTCCCTGGCTTTGTCGTACTGTTGGGGCGGTCTTCTCGCTTTCTGAAATCTCCGACGACACGTCTTGATCCGAATCGTCTGGGTCCGAATCATTGTCACTGCCTTCGTACTGGTACTCCTCGCTGCTGCCATCGTGCGATGAAGGTGCATCCAAGTCTGGACCACCGGGGCTAGCCGCGGTCGTGTTGGTCTCTTCACTGCGTTGACACCGGCGAGTTGCTCGGGAACGACGACGCGTTACGACGCCAGTAAAATCCTCACTGCCGCTCGATCGTGGACTATTCTCCGCAGATCCCCTAGTGGAGACCATCGCACTATCGGTCCACACACAGTGGGGTGACGTAGCGATCCTCCCCTCGATGCCAGACGCTGTCGGTATCCAAGACGACGACGGAGCCAGAAGTTGACGAGGAGGTGCGTGTTGAAGAGCCGAGAGTTGGTTGTAGGCCTTAAGAGGTTGCCGGAAAAACCGAGAATGAATGATAGCTCAACGAGCGGAAAGTGATTCGGCGCATCGGGATCGATGTCGTGGTGGAGAGAGCCGCTTCAGACAGACGAGCACACTATAATTTATTCTGAACATTTTCATACATACTAAATATACATTATAATTTTTCCAGCTCATGCGTGCACATGTATACACTCTGTACCGGGGAACGTGTTTGTGCCTATGTAAAATCCATTCAGAGCGAAGTAACTGTGCGTGCGCACGGTGAATGTGTAACGATAACTGAAATTAAATAAATAATCGTAATGAAAAATAAAATACCAAAAAACGATTTGTTAAAACATATCCAGTAAGATAAATTTGGAAAATGAACACTTGTCTAAAGTATTAATCGAAATTAACAAAAAAACTACTGACTACCATGTATTCTTGCTAACGCAATTTCAGACAATCGGGTTTTGCAGGGGGCTTAGTCGGAATCGAACAGCTCGTCGTCGCGGTCTCCGTAGGTCTCGGCAAACTCAGGAGTTCGTGGAGAGCGCCTCTCAGGCGACTGTTGTTGTGGCGGAGGCGTTGGTGCTGGATCCCGCATGCCGTAGCGGGCGAGCCGGTGCATGGATTGCTCCATCGTCTCAATTTCTTCGTCGAGGCGTCGGAGACGAGCGATCAGCCGGTCTCTGGCGCGCTCTCGGCCTTTTAGGCATCGTGCGAGAGCGTCCATGTGCGCCTCGCTGTCTTCGTCATCGTTGTGGAAGCGGCGTCTAGGTTCGCGTGGCATGGCAATTGCTTTGTGCCATGCCAGACCAACCTCGCAAGGTAAGCTTCACACCTAGGTTAAAAATATGTGATACTGGCTTCTGTACTTAAACCACCTAGGTGAGAAATATATGATAGCGACTTCTGTACTTAAACCTGCCGCGAACCTTGTCCGAACCTTTAAAGGCCAGAAATGCTGTTAATGAGGCAAGGTTACAGTTCCAAAAACTTGCGTCGATGCTGCCCTTCTAATTGTTTCGGTACGGCACCGAACAGTTAACCCTACCAGCCCTGAACCGAAAAATATATGCAATGCATGTGACATCCATTTCGAATGTACAGAATGGAATAAATCCATCAGAAATGCAATGTAGCTGTCGAGAATGCAATGTATCCCCACTAAATGGAAAGTAGCCGGTGAGAGAATGAAAAAAAGTTTTTTCCAACCAGAAAGATTTTTACTTGCCGGAAAACACGGCACGGTCAGCTGTTGGTGCAATATTCTGAGAGGAAACTGCAGCAATGGACCGGTCAGTATCCAGTGAGAGTAGCAAAACATTAACCCTTTCGTTCCCCCATACATTCCTATTAATAGCAGTCTATAGGGAAGCTACGTTAAGCGCACCTTCTACTTTATTTATTATGCGAGTGAAAACGACTGTTCAGCTCATATAATACGAGAGCTTTGATTAGGCTGGGATAGCTAAGGAACATTGGGTGCGACGCTAGGGGACCAAGTGAGCAAAGGCCGTCACGTCTCAGCAGCTTCTACCAAGGACAAAATCGGCGGAGGCCATGAACGCACCAAAGAGGACGAAGACCCGCAGACGTCGCTCGAGAACTCGCTCTTCATCGACGTGACGAGCACGTTTGGCTGGCTCAACCCCGTGGACAGCAGCGTGCAGGGCCCTCGGACGTCAGTCGGCAGCAGCGTGCAAGGCGCTGTGGGCAGCAAGCTGACGTCTCTGCTGGTCTCGCTCCAGGCTGCTCAACTCAGCGGCGAACAAGCTGTGAAGGCGATCAAGATGCGCGTATGCTGCTGACTGACGCTGGGTTGGTTGCTAACAAGTATGACGCAGGTATACTTCGTGATTTAGCACAGGACTAGGATACTGCAATTGACTACGATAGCGACAATCGAAAACAAGGGTGTGTGAACTTGTAGCAGCTATAGGAGGGTGGCCAGCGGACAAGATGGCGCGAATGAGTGGGAACTCCACGAAGCATTGGCGGCGCGCTACTGCAAAGCCCCAGAAGCACGTTAGAGCACATCTTCTCCCCAATGTGAGGCATCTATTCACACTGCATTTTACACAATCTAACGTAGACGGTGCTCACGATATTGAGGCCATCAGGAGGTGCACGGGGCCGTGTTCGACGACGTCATCCAGGTCAAATGCTGCAGCACGCCCGTGCGGATGCTTGCGCTGCCCGAGAAGGTATTTGTCCAAGAGGTATGCGAGACGAGCTAGATGACTATAGGCAGGTGGTATGTTGCTGCAGGATGACTACGAAGCGACACTGGAGAATTTAGACAAATTCCTGAATATAGCAAGAATCAGGAAATGGGGGCCAATTTGAAGCTAATAGGTGCGTAGTGAGGGGGAGGGCTGTGGCGACGACATTGATTCTGGAGGTTCATGCCGAAGCGATGATCACGAACAACTTTGACCAGCTGGACAAACTGAGGACTGGTTATCGGAAATTGTCTTCCACATGAGATGTTATTCATGAAGGCGTGTATCACCACACATCACAGTAATTGAAAAAGAGAAAACAGCATTCAATAGAACATGTAAACTCGTTTAGGCAATGTGTACATTTCACGACCGTGATCGTAGGCTATTGTCCCGTACCCGGGTATACGGGCTGCGTGCCAGGCGGTCGGGTGCCGGGCTCGGTGTGCTCTAGAAGGACGTCAGTGAGCGGCGGCCTCGGCTCGTTGCCATGACTGGCAATATGGATACATTTCAGATGGATGTTGAGGTGTACCATCGAATGGTACATCGTTGGCTTGATGGCGAGAGGGACCGTGGCACACGCGCTGGAGGACGGGTGTCGGGACTGGATGCGAGCCAGCATGAACGTAAGTAGACGGGTTGCCATACCCTGGGACGGGTGTCCCGCTTCAGAAGGAGTGTCACCTTTATGAGGGGCGGTCCTGCCGACCGCCGCCTTTTGCTTTTCACTGTCAAGAATCCGCCCTGCCTAACAAACAAACAAGGAACCATTTACATTTACTAGAGCCTCTTACACTACTCCATTCCACTTCGGCAGCTCCGGCCTCCGGCCCCGCCGCTCAGGCGTCCTTCTCGTCAACAGCCCCAGCGTATCCGACCCCCGGCCAGGGCAGACTCGCGACATTTGGTGGAGAAGCAGGGTACGCTGCTAGCTGGAGAATGACTTGCGTGGACGTCGACAGCGGCTACTACCCTACGCGTATCCGGTTCGTGCGGAAGGACTGCGTGCAGAAGAGGCTTAGCGCATCTACGGCCTGAATCGAAGAACCCCGACTCCCGGGAGCGGTAGCGACTGCTACAAGTCAAGTGGAACGCACTTTGCGTCGAAGTGGAACGGCGTCCGTGACTGTATGCGTGAAGCGTACTTGGGGACAGTGTGGAACGATTCTGTGATGAGCTCTCAAGCGATGGTGAACCAAGATCTAACGTTCCCGGACATATCGACACCGGAGGGCCTTGCTGCGTTTCAAGACTTACTGCGACTAGTAATGAAGATTGACTGCCGTTACGGTGACGGACGAAGTGATTCTGCCTATTCTAATGTGGGGACGGACCCAAGTCCTGCTGTTTCTGGAGTTGTTGTGGCGCCGAGCTTTCCTTCTCGGCAAGTCTCAAGCGGAGACCTTGCTCGTCGAGCCCTTCGTGTTCTCGATGGTGGTGTTCAGCCTGCTGCTGCTGAAGCAGGAGTCCTGAGTGTTGGGCACCATGCCTAAGTTGCTGGCGGACCTGGTGTCCTGGATGTTGGACATTGCGCTCCAGTTGCCGATGAACCTGGAGTTCTCCGTGTCGAGCATCGTGTTCATGCTGCTGGTGAACTCGGTGTCCAGCGTGATGGCCATGGCGGACAAGTTGCTGATGGACTCGGACTTCCCCGAGAGGGCCATGGTGTTCAAGTTGCTACCGAACTTGATGTTCTTCGTGGTGGACAGCATGCTCAAGTTGCTCATGGGCTTGGCGTTCCCCGAGACGGCCGCGGTGCTCAAGCAGTTGATGAACTTGGTGTCTTACGTGGTGGACATGCTGCTCGAGTTGTTGATGGACCTGGTGTTCATGGTGGTGGGCGCCTTGCTCAAGCTGCTGATGAACTTGGCGTTCCGTGTGGTGGACATGGTGTTCCCGTCGTTTATGGACTCGGATTTCTTCGAGATGGACATGGTGTCCAAGCTGCCGGTCGACTTGGAGTTCCCCGAGATGATCCTGGATCTCAATTTGTAGGTGGACTCGGTGTTCGTCGTGGCGTACACGGTGCTCAATCGGCTGCTGATGGCCCGACGTACCCTGTCATGGCCGTTTCCAGTAACGCTTCGACCTTCGCACTGACCCCGACTTGGTCTTGTAGTGCTGGTAGCGCTACTGCTTCTACTGGGGTTTCTCGTGCTGCTTCTAGCTGCACTCCGGCTTCAAGTACAGCACTGTTGACTGGCCCGCCCTCGTATGGTGCGCTGCACCCGAACAACATTGTCAAACCTGTTTCGAGCTCTGGATTTGGCGTTATGACTTCGAGTGTGAAGAACGCTATCACCATGATTCCCCCGTTTGACTCTGACTGCTTTACTGTGGAGAAGGCTCGTGCGTTCTGGACTGCGTTTGAGAGGACCACGATTGGCCTCGACGATCGGCTACGACTTATTGCGTTTCGCAACCGCCTGAAAGGCAAGGCTGCCGGGGAGTGGTCGCAGTACTCCCAGATACATGACTTCGAGACGCTGCGGATTCGGTTTCACAACCAGTTCGCATGTTTGACCCCGCAACAAATCCTAGAACGGCTCAACACTGCCAAGCGTTCCCGAGGAATGTCTGCTGAAGTATGGGGTGACCGGAACTCTGGACTATGCGATGACGCTAAGTGCGTTGACCCTCTGATGAGGTATCAGTACTTCCTCTCTGGCTTACGGAACTCGACGTGGGAGAAGTTGCTCCGTTCTACAATGGTGAACTCTATTGCGGAGGCTGTGATCTTCCTACTCTACAACAATATGCACTTGCCCGTCGAGAACGACGCGGACTTCGTCGACGAGGCCACGAACGAGGCCGTGGCCGAGAGCACCAACACGTACGTGTCCGCTGAGATCGACGCGGACTTCACTGAGAAGGCCATGACCGAGCCTGCGACCGAGAGCTCGACTTTGATGTACATGATGGACTTGCTGAAGCAGAACCAGAACTTGATTGCACAGCAGCATTTTGAACTGTCGCGGGGAACGCATGTTGCGGCGGTTGCGTACGAAAGCCAAGCTTATCGGGCTCAACAGAGCGTCCCAACTTGGACGTCTTCCAGCACGCTTCAGGAGCCGTTCCATGGAGTCAGTCAAGAACCCGATACGTACACTCTGGACGGTAGAGTGGTTTGCGGGAGGTGTCGTACGCTGTGTTGCAGTCGCTTCAGGTGCTGGAGAGCGGACGCTATCTGCCGAAACTGCCAGACACGTGGTCATGTTGCTGCTGAGCGCGGTGTCTCCGATGGGAGACGAGGAGAAGGAGATGAAGAAGAGCAAGTACTGTACCGAGATGACTGGAAACCGAGCTATGCTGGGGGGAACACGAAGCAACGGACTGCACAGTACCCGACGAAGCGAACGTGCCAACGCACGCTAGGGCAGAGTGCACAAGCAAACGTGCCTGCGCTGGAGCCACCTTTGGTCCAATATGGACGGTGGCGAGAGAAGGTGGACGCGACTGACGCTCCTTCCGCTCGCCCATGGAACTACACCGAGATAAATATTCGGAACGCTAGAACGAGAACTACGGCTGAGACCCAGAGTGCTTATGGATTGGTTAGCGCCGTCGGATCCGCGCCGAACTACAACAACTCTGCCAATGGTGCTGTGAACAAGACTGGAACTATGAATCGACGGAGGTCTGCGCGCCGAGAACGCTCCGTCCGAGAGGAGAGATCTACTACTGCTTCGGGTCCCGTGCCCTGGGAACTACTACTACATAGAACTGCTGTGAATGCTGAGGGGCCTGCCAAACAGGAACGCCCTGAGCACCGAGAACTACTATTGAAAGCACCTCTACGGATGGAGCGTGCGAAGATACGAACTATGGACACGCGCCCGCGAGAGAGGCGTGGCGAACAACTACTACCTGAAAAAGCATCTCCGAATGAGGAGAGTGCGAGTGAACCTGCTGTGATGATGGCTTCGCAAGAGGAGCCGACGACTAGCCGAACTGAATTGAGACCTCCCAAGAGGGAGCGTGGCTGCGTGGAGCAACTGGAGGGTGCACCTTACTACTATGAGCCGCCTGCGTCAGGGGACCAGGTACTGGAACGCTCAAGTGGCCCTGCCCAAGTTGCCGCTGTGATGAAAGATGAAGACCCAGGCGTCAGAGAGAACGCCGTGGATGAAGAACGAACGCCAGGCGTTCCGAGTGCCGAGCCCTTCAGGAATGAAGGACCGTCGGTGAAGTCAGACGAGGTTGCTGCCGTTCCGAACGGTGAGGCACCTGTCGAACATGAGAAAACTACAACTACTACTGTGAGCGTGTGTACGGACCCGAAGTGTCGGTGCCGCGAGTCGTTGCCTGTCAAGATCAAGAACATTACTTTCGGAGTACCAGGAGTTGGGAGCCAAGAATCTAAAGTCCGAGCTGTGGACATTAGCGCTTCTGCGTTAAACAAGAACCTACCTTACAACAAATTGACTGCGAACGAACTCGTCGAGCTGGACGACCCCAACTACCCAAGTGACACGACAAAATTTACCCCGAACCTGAAGATGCTACACGAGAACGCTGCTGATGAATACGTTCCTGGAACGGTAGATGAAGATGCTACCTTGGCTCATGGAGAACGGATGGTGGCCGCGACCGCTAATTCCGCGGACCCCGTTGCTAATACTTATCATGAAGAGCCTACTACAAAGCTGGATGAAACGACTACAAAGGAGGACGATGCGGGATCTGCTCCTTCTCATATGAGACTGACTACACCTGATGCCTTTGCACTGGACGCTGTTACCGTGATGAAACTGAAGAAAGAGCGTGGTACGAAAGCACAAGAACGGCCCTCCCTTCGAAACGAGGTTGAGCGGACGAAGACGATGGGCGAGAACGCTGCTGTCAGCTTGAGAACTCCTCGAATCGCTGTGATACGATCTGAGAGTTCCGATGAACGAGACGTCGGGGGTGGAGCTGAAGTCGCCCAGGACCCCGCGGTCACTGCAAGTGCTCTTCGGGCGAGCACGGTACGCTGCAACAGCTCGGACGAGCGAGGTGTCGGAGGCGGAGTTCATGATTATGGAGATGTCGCCGACTGTAGTGGTCTCGTTGAAGTCGGATAGGGCCCGACTTCCGACTCAGTTCCTGGCCAGACTGTTGGCCAAGGATGTGGTGCCAATGCAGGCACTGCACCTGTTTACCTCGGTGCTATCGTTGAAGTCGGGGAGCTGCACGCTCCTCATGAAGCATGTGATGTGTTTGCCATCGGAGATGAAGTAGGGTTCGTTGCTGGACTTGATGAAGAAGACGTGCATTGCTGCGTGGTGCTGCCCTTGAACGAGTATTGTGGTGACATGGAACGCTTCGCTAGAGAGCGCAAGAACGCTGCGTGGATTGGTGTTCTACTTTCTGCTATCCTTCTCGGAATATTGACTCTGATGGGCTGTGTATGGCTCCTCAATATGAAGCCAGAATGGTGTCTGGTGATCGGCTTCTCAGCGAGAGCGTAAGGACGGAGACGGCCAAGGTGTCCGCCACGAAGCATGACAGACGGGAGTCTTTCTGGTGGCTAAGTGATCGGCACCCGCGTTTGATTTTCGTGATTTGAATTGGTACGGCTGTGGCCGTGCCTGCATTTTGTGACCGTTCCAGCCGACGTGAGACGATACATGGGTACACTTCGGAGAAGTCAAGTTGGTGAGAGCTAGTGTGCTCGAACTAGCAAGGCCTAGGAGATGGCCGCGGTCGTCGTGAACGTATTCATGCTATTGCTGCTGTTGGTGGCACCCGAGTCGCCGTTACTCCTACTGCGTTGAAGCTGCACGCATTCGCCGTGATGGCTACATTCCGCCGGTATTGGGACCTCGCCCAGCACCCGATGTCTGCCGAGAACAGCAGACTTCAAGTCGAGGAGAATGTCCCGTACCCGGGTATACGGGCTGCGTGCCAGGCGGTCGGGTGCCGGGCTCGGTGTGCTCTAGAAGGACGTCAGTGAGCGGCGGCCTCGGCTCGTTGCCATGACTGGCAATATGGATACATTTCAGATGGATGTTGAAGTGTACCAATCGAATGGTACATCGTTGGCTTGATGGCGAGAGGGACCGTGGCACACGCGCTGGAGGACGGGTGTCGGGACTGGATGCGAGCCAGCATGAACGTAAGTAGACGGGTTGCCATACCCTGGGACGGGTGTCCCGCTTCAGAAGGAGTGTCACCTTTATGAGGGGCGGTCCTGCCGACCGCCGCCTTTTGCTTTTCACTGTCAAGAATCCGCCCTGCCTAACAAACAAACAAGGAACCATTTACATTTACTAGAGCCTCTTACACTACTCCATTCCACTTCGGCAGCTCCGGCCTCCGGCCCCGCCGCTCAGGCGTCCTTCTCGTCAACAGCCCCAGCGTATCCTGGCAGCTCCGGCCTCCGGCCCCGCCGCTCAGGCGTCCTTCTCGTCAACAGCCCCAGCGTATCCAACCCCCGGGCCAGGGCGGGCTCGCGACACTATCCAGGATAGTAGTAAGACTGAGCCTAAAGCGTGTACAATTTCTAGTAGCAAGAAGAAGGCAATAGAGCTGTCCATGCCACTACACATTAGTTGAAATCATGTTATGCTATTATTCAGGAAGTCACGTTTACTGATCTACCTGCAAACTCAACGCGGGTGGTTCCATTGTAGATGCTGTTTGTTTCTGGTCTGGTCTCGCTTGCGCCGAAATCCGCTGTTGATCTTTCCATTGCTTGATAAAAAACGGCTTGGGCTCGATAAATCGGAGAGCTCCGCTTGCGATTTCCGTCTGGGGTGAAGACATTTTGGGGGAGGTAGAACTCGTAAAATTTCTGCCAGCGCGTCCAGGTATCGTTCAGGCACAAGTGTAGCTTCGACTTGTCGGTCGGATATGTGCGCTTGCACAAGGAGACGCGGTGAGCTTCGCAATAGTCCGTCTTCTAATTAGCTGGTCGACACTCAAACCGACACACTGCACACTCGCGCATTGACCGGCTTCGACCCTTCAAAACTATCCATGCTTCCTTCGCCACATATGGCGCCGAAGCATCCTGCGAACACGCTTCTATACAATGATGTGCCTTGCGTAGCGCGAAGGGGGCGGATTTTTTATGCATCTGGCGTCTATTTTTATTATCGGTACGTGCCAAAACGACTGCTTTTTTATTAATTCGCGGCTATTTTCAATGCAGGCCGATTAATTGTGATATTGTATGCTGTCATGGGTTATTGTAAATAGCTCTCAAAATAGTCGACGCGTCACCTTCGACGGGTACGATGACGGTAGGGTTTCTGTTGGAATGGAATTAACAATTAATCAATGTATCAACACTAGAACCTAGATCAGTAGAATCTTGAGGTCTGTCACCAGAGCTGCCATACGAAATACTTGAGATGCTATGGACATTAGATGACGGTATGCACCTTTCACATCGCCTTTCAGGATACATACGCGGACACCAGGATGTCGCTTAGCCAAGTGTTCGATACGTCGAGCGATATTTGTCACTGGCTCGTAAGTGAGGGCTGGCACCGAGGTTTTCTGGTGGTAATCGTTCGTAGAATTACCAAATGGGTACGATAGGTCGTGAATTGTTCTCACTTCAACGGAGGGATCCACGTCCTTCTTCTCGACCGCTCCTAGCGGGCTGCAGATTACGTTCGGCCATCGCTCCACGGTATCGGCGTCGACAACCATGTACCGCCCGCTATCTTGGCCTGCGCGGATGCTTTTTCCGATGGCTTTCAGATGTCGGCGACACGACCCGTGGTTTTGGATGGAGGCCGAACCGGGCTGGGGCCATCGCCCCACTGTGCCTCAATACCTTTCGTGGCGATATTGATCAGGAGGTCTAAGTGTGAGTACCCACGGAGTACATACTGCAAACGATCCGGATCAAGCGCCATGTTTGGTCTACAGTCACGTAGAGTTTCACCTCTCAAAAAATTTGCTGCGTCCTCCACACTCAGCTGTCTTGATCGAATTATCTCTGATAGCGAGCTGCACGCAGCCATTTCAACGACCGCTTTGTCAGTGGTAGTAGGATGTGATCGTCGCAGCCCCCACTGGCGGTGTAGTTAGGATATTCGATCTTCGTCTCGAAGAAGCCTTAACTCCATGTTGGGACATCCAGACCAAGCTCAAGCACCACCCTCGTGTCCACGTGGCGGTCTCACGTGGAGGTCCTGCACACCAAGCAGATCCCACAACCTTAAGCCACTCAAATTCAACGCACTTCGTGTTTTTCCCTATAGAGCACACTCGGCTCCACCACCTTCATCTATCCCTCCGGCTAGTCTCGCTACGTTGGCTCTAACAGATTAAGAGTCTTGGTGACAATGGCAAAACAGTCCCAGAAGCAACCGAAGAGCAAGAAAGTCGAGGCGAAGACCAAGCAAGACGAGACGAGGAAGCCAGTCCGGAAGGGACGAGAAGGTGCACCCTTGGTGCTCAATCTGTAGGAGGTTGTGAAGGCGTCAGTCGTCACACCTGGCAGCACGGCCTCCAAACCGCTGCCTCAGCCCGGCCGCTTGGACAGTGCAGGAAGAGAGGAGAACGCGGCGGAATACGACGCGCCAAGCGAACACGACGCGCCGGACGACGCGCCGAGCGATGCTCCAGGCATTATGCAGACTCCACAACCCGACGACCCTCCCACCCACGCCGCTGCTCCCCAAGTGCCTGCTCAGCAACCATCCCAGTGGCAGCATCCAGCCGCTGGCGGTGCTCAGCTTACTCAGCGCTCTGTGGTATACGCGGTGGGCGGCGCTGACAATCCGGGCGACGACTCGCCCGACAGCGACGATGACGACTCCGACGGAGCTTCCCGAGGGCGAGGTGGCCGAGGTGACCGTGGGCTCCTCAGAACATCCATCCCAGCAGCTGTTGACGAGCACCTCCCTCTCCGCGTGTCGCTGAAAAATATCACTGTCGATAAATTTAGGGGCGAGAAGATAAACGGACTCGACGCTGGCGCTCAACGCTGGTGGACCAAGTTTGCCGTCAAGTCCGCGCTGCTGAACTCTACGCTGGCTCAAGGGCCTGGACCGATGACATCAAGATCACTATCTTGGGCGACTTCCTCACTGGCATGGCAGAAGCGTGGTACGACGACATGGATGCTCAGCTGGACGCTATGCCCTTCGACCAAGTCGGCTCCGCGCTTGTGAGCCATTTTCGCACGTCGTTGACAGACCTCCAGCTCACTACCCAACTGTGCACTACCCGCAAGTTTCCGCCAGAAACCTACCAGCCGTTTGCCAACAGACTGTTAAGCATGGCGGACCTAATGTGGGGTGGTCGTCAAGACGGCCATAATGCTCGCCTCGCGCTCCAAAGCTTCTGCGCGCATGCGTATCCAGCCAAAAAAGAAGACGCTCAAGCTCAAGGTCAACATTGAAGCGACCAATCCCTTGCTGGAGCTCCAACGTGCAGTAGCCCAACTGTCTAAGATCGCCAACTCTGACGGAGCACTGTCGGACGCGAGTCGAAACACTGTCCGCCGGACGCTCCCTGCCAAACGCCCTGCCCAAGCGAACGTCGTTGTCGAGCGCAAAGTCAAGCGCCACGCTACAACAAGACCTCCGGGACACGATGCTGCGCGGTTCGCCCATCTGACGTGCGCAACATGTAAGAAGAAAGGTCACAGTGCCAAGTTCCACAAGCACCCCGAGCGCAACGACACTCCTTCTTCGACGACGACGGCTCAAGCTCAAGCAGCAGCCAGTACCCAGGTGACGTCAGGTGCCCCATGCGATGACAGCGAGTGACGCCAGGCGATCGGAGCTCCAAACCCCATGGTCGACTCGGGTGCCTCCCATCACCTAACGGGTTGCCGCTCTGCATTGTCCGACATTGGCCCAGCAGCACCATTCGAAGTTACTCAAGCGGACAGCTCCCACTTCAATGCCCATGAATTTGGGTCGATGCTCGTCCCTACCGCTGAAGCGGCTCCTACGCTCAAGCTCAATGACGTGTACTATGTTCCGAAGCTACCGATGACTCTGATCTCCGCTAGAAAGCTTGACGCCGCCGGATACTCGATCTTAATCCGCCGCCGTGTCTGCACTGTGCGTGAGAAAACAACGAACCGCGTCATTCTCAGCATTCCTGAATCGAACGGTGTCTACATTCTACATCTCGGCCGGGATTCGCGAACGCGGCTTGCTGCGTCTCTACAGCTTGGGGCGACACCCTCATGAGCTGGCATCGGCGTCTCGGTCACGTCAGTACGAAGACAATCAAACGCATGGCCCGCATTGGCGCGACCGAAGGACTGCTGCTTACTGACTCGACTGTGACCCCCTGTGAGGCGTGTCTACGCGGCAAGATGACGAGGACCCGAGTCTCGCGTCTCAGTACGCCCCCGGGCACTGCTGCAGACACCATTTGCCACTCGGACTTGTGCGGCCCCTTTCGAAAGTCGATCCACGGCAAGCGCTATTTCATGCTTGTGTCCTGGAAAGGCTACCTCTGGTACTACTTCCTGCGTCACAAGAACGAAGCCACGCCCAGTATGCAGCAATATCTGAGCTACATCGAGCGACAACTCGGAGTGTCTGCTACTCAGCTCAAAGATCGTCCGAACCGACAGTGGAGGAGAGTTCACTAGCCGAGATTTCCGGTCTCTGTGCTTGAAGCGTGGCCTACGACTCCAAACCACGCATGCTGCTTCCTCCTTTGATAACGGAGTTGCAGAGCGCGTGAACCGCACGGTGTGCGACATGGCTGCTACGATCCCGATCGAGTCGAAGCTCCCTCACTCAGTCTGGGAATACGCCGTTCGACACGCGGTCTACGTCCACAATCGACTCCTGCACAAGAAATCCAGCTCCGTGACACCTTACGAGCGGGTCCTCGGCTGCAAGCCGGTCGTGAGCCGGATACAGGAGTTTGGAGCGGCGGTCATGGTACACGTGCCGGCCCAGGAGAAGAAGAAGCGGCTGCGCTTCACGCCGCGAGGCGTTGAAGGAGTGTTCGTTGGTTTTGAAGCAGAGCGCAAGGGCATCAACGTCTACTGCCGCTGGCCCACAACAATGATCAAAACGACCCGAGACTACCGTTTCCTCGGACGCAAGACCACAATGGACTTGCCGCCCGAAGCTTCCGAATCGGGAGACGCCGAGCCCGAGACGGACGACGTAGAAGATCCCCCGATGATCGCCTCCGACTCGCCGACCGTGAAGCTGTTGACTTCGGCGGTGCCGATCAACTCGAGGACCATTTCCCACCGGACGCAGTTGCTGAGATCAATGGAGACCCCGCTCTCACCTCTCGACGGCGGTCCGAATGCGTCTCCGCGCGGCACATAGGTCTCGTGGCCCATGCCTCAACAGAAGTCATTGTCGAACCGCGCCACATGACGGACGCGCGCCGCTCGAAGCAGTGGTCCTACTGGCGCGAGTCCATCAACCGCGAGCTCCAGGCTCTCGAGGACAACGCGATCGGCGTATTGGTCGAGCTTCCTGAAGGCGAAACCGCTTTGGACTACACAGTGCAGTTCTGAGTGAAGGTGGACGCGGACGGTATGATTCTCTACAAGGCACGAGTTTGTGCGCGCGGCGATCGGCAGTTTACAGTGTTTGAACCCACGGCAATAGTAGATGGAAAACGGATGATGCTGCACTGGAGGCAAAACAGATCACGCAGGGAAAAAACCCTCTCAGAGCAAATGCTGCCGCCAGCCTGGAGAGAAGGATGCATTTCATGTGTCAGTACACCAAAAAAAAAACAGCGGCTTCAACTTGAAGTGAAGGCCGATACTTGCACACGTTGGACGTACCTCCAGCGGAGTGAAGCTTGGGGCTGGCCGCCAGCTGGGCGAGCGCTACCTGGGTGGAGAGCAGTTCTCTTGGCGGAGGGAAAACTGAAGAATGAAAGCGGGCTGTTGTAGTGGCTGTGTGGCTTTGGTCGCGGTTGGCAGCTGGTTGGTTGGTTGGTTGTGATGCTGTCGACGGGCAAACCAGAGCTCGTGCTCGCTGGCGATCGCGTGCCAATGCGATGTCTGAGTACAAGGGCAGCGCTTGCGCGATCGGTTCTGTGGCGAACGTGTGTGAGACGGCAGTCTGTGGACGTGCAATTGGACTTTTGTCGTACGTGCGTGGGTAGCGAGCGGTCCTCGACGAGTTTCTGAGTCCACTTTATTTTTTTATCAGCTTGATCCAGTTCTCGACATACTTCGCCACGGTGCTGAAGAACCGTTTGCGACACAGTCAAGCTCAAGTCAGATTGAATGTGTTACAGTAATATACGCTGCGAGGCCTTCGCTAACGCTGCTAGTCCTTCATTTCTTGTCGTGGCCGAGACAAAGTTGCAGTTTTCGGCATCAGCTTGGGCGCCGTAGTCGTTCGGAGTTTTGAATGCCGTGTACTGCGCGGAGCCCATATCACACATGTTTGAGCTGGTTCGCCCGAGGTTGCACGCATGAGGGCACGGTCGCCACCTTTTTTGCTTGTTTGTGCAAGTGAAGATCGGATTGGCTGTTCTGGCGTTCAAGTACTGGCGCCGCCGTTGGCTGGCGCTGAGGCGAGGAGACAATAGCCCCTCGAGCTTCAAGGAGGCGTCTGGTGTCCTGGCAGTTTGAGGTGGTGGAGGCTCAAGACTGGTCGAGTGCTGGTTGGGGAAGCAGTCCTGAAATGAATGGGCCTAATCCTGGTGGAGCACGAGAGTATTGGAATTCGTTTGACGCGGAAGAAGATCCTACTGCTTCAAGACGTTGCCCTGCAGAAAAGAGACGGATGGAAGCTTGCGATGTGAAGGGTACCAGTAGCAACACATTTGAAACACGTGAAAAAATGTTGAAGTGGCGATGTGTGCTGTTTGTAGCACTGGGTGCTTGAAGGAACGAAGTTGTGATGTATGCAACACATTCATGCATCTTTTCTGCTCTCACAACGTGGCGTCGTCACTTGCGCTCCGCACCGCAGACGGTGCGGTCATTGCGGATTTTGGCGATCAGTGTTATTGTAGTAAGGCCTGCTACGAAACCAAGATCTCCACCCCGAGGTCACCGGCACTACTGTCTCTCCTATCCCACGAAGAGGTCCATCGTGGTGTAGTGGCAACGCTGACAACGCGCACTGACAAGGGACTTCAACCTATCCAGTCAGACGGTGGTGATACGGCAACGCTGACAACGCGCACTGGCAAGGGGCTTCAACCTATCCAGCCAGACGGTGGTGATGGGGCAAGCGTAAACGTGCGTTTGGGTACCCAAGGTGATTAGCGTGAAAGGGAAGTGCTAGCGAGGCAGCGACCGGCGAAGAGTGCGCGAAAAGTATCGTCGGATACGGGATGTGGAGCATTGAAGCGAAAGTCTGCACCGAATCCCCCCAAGCGCTCTGCTGCCAAGACAACAAAAGCCACCAGAACCAAAAAGGCATCCAAAAAGACGGCTGAATCAGCCTTCAAACAGGAGTTGCTACTGCGGAGCTCAAATGTCAGCTGATAAAAATCTGATGGCGAACGTTGCATTCTCTCCGGCCGATGAAGATTGGATGCTTCGCCAAAACTGTCGTGAGGTAGGTGCGGCTTTTCTCGTCGCATAATAACAAGATATGAGATGAACCACGAAAAAAAACGCTGATGGTGGCAAGGTACCGGTTTCCCAGTTTGAAGTTCGATGGACCAACACCGCGTTTCAAGCCAAGAAAAAGCACGTTCACCTGGTTTCAGAAGCCACAGCTTTCAAAGAGATCAAGCAGTATGTAAGGCTGCCGAAAAACAATGCGGAGTTTGGTGAATCATGGAGTTATCTATGTAATGTGGCCCCCCGGTTGTCCAACATACCTGCTTTGACGGAAGAGTTCGAAGAAGTGAATGACAAGGGCTACAAAGAATTGTATGCATTTCGCAGCCAGACCGAGCTGCAAATACCGTTTTGTCCTGCCGAAGTAGAAGCAATCGAAGCGACGACTTTTTCCACGACCAAATCGCTTTCCGAGCCGCCCGGGCTGTCTACCCATCCAGATGGATCAACTACAACCAAACTTCGTGAGGAGAGTCGGCCCCTATTTGGCCACTCCGCGACCTCGAGTTTTTTCGCCTTCCTAACACTTTCATTCTGGAAGCAGGTAGTCGCTTTTACTAATGGCCACGCATCAGCTGCAGGGGATGCATCACGTCACCCGATTACCCTGAATTAGATGATGAGATTTCTGGGTATTCTGTGCTTTACTTCTCTGGCCCAATTCAAAGTGATGACCGGGGTTTATTATAAAACACCTAAACTAATTCTATTGTCAAAAACTATGGTGACAGACTGGCCTCGCCAGAGCCTTAAATCGTTGACTGAGGACCGCGATTCACCGCGACAAATGCATTTGAGCGCAATCCTACTTTTGCAGCCCCAAGCAACACACACCTACCTTCCTGATGCCCAGAGCTCACGCCCACGCTGATTGATGCGGTTACCGCAGAGGTCAAAAGCGGCCATTGCCGCCGCAACAGCACCTCGCAGGAGTCGTCCGCCGATGCTACGCTGCGCGAGGAAGATGATAGCCTGAAGCTGCAATTGAGGGGCGATAGAAGCTCTGGCGCTTGTGGAACGATGTCGTAGCGCTGACGGCACCGCGCCAGCAAACGAGGAGGGGGCGACACCTCACGCCAGTGGGAAGTAGCTGAGCGTGTTCAGGCCGTCCCTATCTGTCAGCGCCAGACCCAGCGGTTACTTCCCCAAGCCACTGGCATTCCTCGCTCGACGTTGCAGCGCCATCTCGCTGACGGTACCCTTCGCCGTGCCGTGTCGCGCGTGAAGCCGACGCTGTCCGGCGCACACAAGACGCGGCGTATCCAGTGGGCTGTGGCGCATGTTGATATGCCTCTAGGTATTGTAATCTGTAACTTACTGGTGTAATCTGCTTGATTATATTAATTTTGGTACCTTATATAGGGGGTCGGTTTTACCGAATGCATCACATGTATGATACTGTGCATGTAGACGAAAAGGGGTTTAACCTCTACAAGGGAGCCACCAAGTACTAATTGACGGCGGCGGAGCAACTTCCGTCCACTCTTGCCCCAACAAGCGATACATCGGCAAGATCATGTTCCTGGCTGCTGTTGCTCGCCAACGCTACGATTGCCACTGCAAACAGCACTTTGACGGTAAGCTAGGGATATGGCCTATCGTTGAAGTAACTGAGGCACTACGAAGCTCCGCAAACAGACCCAAGGGCGCAGAGGTGGTGAAGAGCATCACGATGACGCGCCCGCTCTATCGCAAATTTCTCGCCGACAAGGTGATTCCCGCTATTTGAGCCAAGCTTCCGGGTACGTTAACCTATGTCACTAACTTTATCATGTAGCTAACTTATCCCATGATGTCTGATGCAGTTCGAAGAGGCACAACAATATTCGTGCAGCAGGACAACGCTGGCCCCCATGTGCGTCAAGATGACAGCGAGCTGGAGGCGGCAGGTAAGGTGGACGGATGGACGATCACGATGCGATGCCAGCCTCCTAGATCGCCCGAGCTCAACGTACTGGATTTTTTGTTTTGCTTCGATCCAAGCCCTCCGGTACCGCAAGTCTACCTACGACACCGTCGGCCTGATCGCAGCCGTGCACGAGGCGTTTGACGAAGTCAAGTGGCATACACTTGACAAGTGTTTTTTTTTTTCACCCTTCAAAAGGCGATGGAGGCCATACTTGTAGACGGCGGAGGCAACAGCTCTAAGCTGCCGCGCGTAGGTAAGCATGTTGCTGTCAACGGACGCATGCCAATATCTGTGAAGGTCTCCCCAGACGCGGTCATGAACGGGTACAGCAAGTTGTATTTGTAAGGCTAATTCAAAGATGTTGTATTGCTATTTTTTTTAGTTAAAAATATGCATGTCATTTAATTGGTCAATATTGTGTGGTAACGAAGTCAAAACAGTATCGATAGCAATGTAAAAACTACTAGCATGTCGGCCGCTACAAGGTCGCTTACATGATGTCCTCAGGTCTTCAGGAGGTGGCGATACAGGCCGGGAGCTCATTATGGTAGCGAGAGATTTCATTTTGCTGTTTATACAGAGGTAGATTCTTCGGAAGGCTCAAGGGCAAAGATCTTCCAACGGTCGCGACGCGCCTCCTACCAACAACTACAGCCGCACAAAGCAAGATCCTCATCAGAAGAGCTCCGTAGGCTGCTCGTTTGAGCATTATGTTGCCCAGCACACCCAGGAGCCGGATGGTCGATCGACGGCGTGATGCAATTGATGTAAGTGCTAGTGAGCTCTCTGTTGAGTCGATCTACTACTTGGTTACCTTGTACACTACATGGTAGCTCCCAGGTCCCACTCGAACAGTTGCGTCTGACGGCAGAGCATTGTATGGAGAACCCCATGACGTACGTACTAGAGCCTGATGATCTTTATTTCACCCAAGAGCTCGCGCCGTTTTCTAGCCACTAGCATACTTCATTTGCGGGGAGCCCGTGCTATTTGACAGGATCTTCCCTGTATTTGTGCCAGCATCTAACCGAGTACGCATTAGAAAGCCAACAAATAAATTTGTGACTGACTACTAACCAGTAATGATGTAGGTGTTTGAGACAACGTACAACTCAACGGAAGATGTCGACGAACTGGTAGTGGCTCTTCCCATGAAAGACAAGGACCAGCTACACAAAGATATTAGCATGGACAAAAGTGAGAGCGCTCACAACTATCTGTGGATGATGAGGTGGCTGCAGACCTGCTTGGAGTTGTCGGAGGTAAGTATAAACAGTATTCTAAGTGGGGTTTACACGTTCTGACGCTACTGTTATGCTCTTTCTAAAGGTCACCCGATCGATGATTCAAGATCGGATTCGTTATTTGCGGGCTCAGATTTCCGATGTTCGAGAGGCTCTGGACCGGCACATCGAAATCCATATTACGATGGCTCAGAACAAGACGTGCGATCCCGACACGCTGTGGAAGCATACCCGGCAAGGCTTTAAGCGGGAGCAGCAGTTCAACGCAGCCCAAGATCTAGACGCCATGGATGTCGTTGACATCCTGGTTGACGACCTTATGATCGGACATGGAACCCAGCTGTGTCCTTGCAACGACTACAACATCTACTACCGTAGTCAAGAATGGCGCCGTGAACAACCATTTCACTCACTGGTGGAGCTACCTCGAACGCAGTACTACCGCCGACGCCAGGGTTTGCGTCCAGGCTGCACACCGAGTTCGGTGGCCTAAGCTTGCTTGACCTCACACTTCCACGAGTGTTCTAGCAAGATACTCTCCTGTATGTAGCCCGGATTTGCACCGGATGGACGTTAGCAAACTGGTTTAAAATATATATCCTAATTCTTACATTATTTTCGCATCCGTTTGTTTTTCGGCAGCGGCAACCCGTTCTACCCGTTTCGGTCAAGTCAAGGATCTACCGACCAACAAATGGTAGTTGTGATCAGCCGGTCAACAAATGCCAGAGAACCATAGTTCCTTGCCCGCCAGTCATACGACACATCCGCTAGGATACCAAGTAATTGTCGCGAACACTTAGATTACTAACACGAGTAACGCCACGGGAAAAAGGGCACTGCTCAACTCGTCCATTGCGCTCCCTTCCATGCTCACCCGATGGGGCCTAATACATTCCTCGCGGGGCCATCTACGTGACATTGCTATCAGAAGTCTGAACGTGAATGTTGCTGTCGGTTTATTCTTTTCTCCCACCGTCGTCCTAGGGCTACAGCATCATTCTCGTCAACTAACATCAGTAGGAATACTAAACATGCTACTGTCTGGCGTGTCGTTCGACCGGCAGATCGCGCAGACCGCCGCGTGTTCTATCTAAGTGTTGCTGAATCACAAGAACTATGATACTCTCAGCTGAATAGTGGATGTAAAGCAACCCAGTAATCAATGTGTTACGAATCCATTTACGACAACTACTATTAGAACCTGTCATACGCGGGATAGCGGACCAGAATCTGTGTTTGAGTTGCTTCCAACATCTACTACGCAGTTGTCAGTAAGTATTCGACAATATGGACATGATGAAACAAATTGATGTACGCCGATTTGAAATAGCGTCAATCCGAGCTCGCCGATTGCGGTTTCGTAATACCCTGCACGGGCGTCGAGAAGTCGACCTCCAGCTTGAACTTGTCGCCCACGTGCCAGACCGAAGCTCAGGCTCACCCAGCTTGCTCACCCAGGTTCCAGCCGCGATCGTGAATCAGGAGCACGTCACAGACATCATGGCGCTTGTGGACGAAGCAAATCTGACAGCCTTGTCACCAGGGTTTGACTCACAGCTGGCCTTTTCACCATGATGGTACCCGCATAGCACGGCCACGGATGTTGGGATGTGGACGCGTCCAAACAGCACCACCATTCCTGCCTTGTGCGAGGCATTGCTATGGTGACATCGCGGAGCGGTTTCCTCTCGTGAGCATCACGGTCCAGGACATTGACTCGATAAAAGTCCGTCCGGCGTATCGACACGCAGCACGGGCTTGGCGTCGCCTCGACGACTGTCATTCAAGGTCAGCGTACGGGGGGGGGGCTTGGTCAAACGTGTTGAGTAGCTAACCCGTTGATGAGAGCCGCCATAGCCTAGACCGTCGAAAGCAGTGCAACGCCGAAGGTGTTGTTCAACTCTTCATCGATAACATGTGGAAGTTACAGAGTATGCCGACAAATATCGTCTCCGATCGCGACAGGAAGTTCGTGTCCGCCTTCTGACAGCATGTCTTCATGTCTATCGGGACGAAGCTAAGCATGACCGTAGCACATCGAGCTCAAGGCGCGCATGAATCGAACCTTGGATGAGTATCTTCGTGGGTCCACTTCAAGATGATTGGGACGTCCATCTTGCCAACGCTGAGTTTGCGGTCAACTCGACTGTCAACTCCAGCACGAAGCTTGCGCCGTTCGAAGCCGATCTGGGCTACATTCCACTGAATCCACTTCAACTTGTTCGCAAGAGCCGACGAGGAGCGGTGTTTCACGAGCGACAAGCAGCGATTCTCGTACGCTACCGCGAAGCGTTAGCCCACGCCCAAAAACGGATGCGCGACCTCTACGATCGAACTCGTGTTGAGCAGCTCTTCGAAGTTGGCGACAGGGTTTACTTGAGCACGCAGAATCTGGACCCGAAACACTCCGGTTTACCCAACTCCACCAAGTTCGGACCCAAGTGGATTGGTCCGTACACCGTGATGCGGAAGATCCGTAACCACGCGTACAAGCTCAACATCCAAACCAGCAATAAGCTGCATCCCGTCATCAACACTGCGTCGTTGAAACCGCACAAGGAGCCAACTCACTTGTCAAGACCCAGCGACGTGATCTTAGCATACGGAATCATTGGCCAGATCGTCAAAGCTTTACTTGGAAAGCGAACGCAAAAACGACGGACCTAGTATCTTGTGGAGTGGGTGGGTGAGGAGAAGCAAACCTGGGAACCAGTGAAGAACTTATCGCAAGTCCCAGATCTTATCACGGAGTTTGAGTCCACAAGGCGAAGTAGCGCCGGAAACGGTGAAGCAAGAACAGCTGAAGCGGGGCTCGAAAGCCTACATGTATTCCCGTATTACATCCCCTCTTGTTGCAGAGCCTGCTACTTTATGACATGTTCTCGTTTGGCTTGACCCAGTGGTAACCCCACACAGGATGGAGTCCACCCTTGTCCTCCGGCTTCTTGCGAACCGTGGTGAACTCCTTCAGTGTGAGCTTGTGTGGTGCTAGTAGCACACACCGGGCGGCTTCAACGTCGCCAAGAAAGAGTGGCTCTTTCTCAACGAGTGCACGCTCATAGGAACCCCTTGAGGTGTACCCGCCGACAAGGCCACGAGGAGCCGTGAGCTTCTCCAACAGCGATGGCACTCCGGTGCCAGGCTCGGGCGGGAAGTAGCCCGACGGATGCGCGGCACCCCCGCCTGAAGAAGACTCAACAGCAGTTCCGGTGCCAGGCTCGGGCGGGAAGTAGCCCGACGGATGCGCGGCACCCCCGCCTGAAGAAGACTCAACAGCAGCCGCGGCAGTCGACTGCCTGGCATACGCGCCCGAGCGAGCAGCATGGTATTGCTCCTGCTGCTCGTCGAGATCATTGGA
>JAIKVE010000206.1:0-19949 GCA_024679115.1 Phytophthora pistaciae | reverse complement strand
GTGGGGGGGGGGGGGGGGGGGGAGACAGCGGACAGCGCCCTATCCCAGTATTAATCTGAAGTTGAAGTTGTTGATTAAAAAGACCACTTGTCTCGTCTCATGGACAGTTGCCCTTTGTCTTGAGCATTTGAGAACGACAACCAACCAACCAGTTCAAACGTGTAAGCCTCCGGTCATATTTTCCAATTACTAGTGTAGTTCTGTCTTGTCTTGTGAGTGCAACGGAGGCAGCGGCGATGGCAAAAAAAGAGAAAAGAAGAAACGAAGCGGTCCTCGTCACCTCAGCAAGCGATTCGTGCTCGCTGGATCGATCGACTGTCGCGTTCTCCGCTTACGGCGCTCTCCTTCCTTCGCGTAACTTACGCGAAGGAAGGAGAGCGGATCTTCTGGGCGGCGCGGCTGAGCACGGGCTTGTCCGACTGGGCGAAGTTGGCCATGCGGCACATGTAGTCGCCCTCGAACGTGGCCTGCGTGTGTCCGCCCTTGCGCTTGTAGAGCAGGTCGTCGTCGATCTTGACCAGGTCCTCGGCGAACATGTTGTTGCCCTTGGCCGACTCGAGCGCGTTGCGGTCCGTGTACACGCTGACCGAGTACTTGGCGGGGCGGAAGCAGCGCAGGACGTTCTTCAGCAGCGACGCGTACGAGCGGAGACGCGCGTTGGTCTCGAAGCTCACGTAGCTGCAGTGGCTCTCGGGCGTGATGTGGATCGTGTAGTACGCGTCGAACAGGATGCCGTTCATCGAGTAGCCACACGGGTCGAAAGCGAAGTCGTCGATCACGGCGCCAGGCACCAGGTCGCGGATGCCGCTCTCGATCGTCATGCGACGCGACGTCATGGTCGCGTCGTTGTTCTTGAAGAACTGCTTGGCCACGCTCGGGTGCATGTCCTGCATGAGCACGTGCAGCGTGCTCTCGTTGGCGCCGGGCTCCTCCTGGGCGAAGTTGTGCGTGATGGCGCCGGGCTTCTCGTGGATGTCGGCGTCCCAGGCGTAGATGTACCAGTGGTCGTGGTTCAGCGGGCCCAGCACGTGGGCCGAGCCGTCCGGGAAGTAGGAGCTCAGGAACGCCACCTCGGTCTGGAAGCTCGTGTGCGGGTACTTTTGCTCCTCCGGGAACGTGTAGTTCTTGCGCGAGTAGTTGACCCACTCGATCTCGAGGCCGAGGCGCTCCGAGAAGGTCTTGATGAAGGGCAGGCACTTGAGCAGCGTCGTGGTGCCGCACGTCTTGAGCACGATCTTGTGCGCGTAGATGAACATGGAGCTCTCGGACAGCACGTAGGCGTCGATGTGCTCGTTGCTCGTGCGCGACAGGATCTGGCACTGGCCGGCCCCGAGCATCTCATCCAGGTCGGCCCGCGGCACCTCGCGCAGGCCGCGCGGGTGGCCGACGCCGAGCTTGAAGTCGATCTCGAGGTTCTTCTCGGGACCCTCGAACGTGTTCGGGACCGAGTCGGACGCCTCCGACTGCGTCGAGCTCGTCTCGTCGTCATGGAGCTTGATGGGTTCGGGGAAGGAGTGCGTCATCTTGTTCATCAGGTGGTTGGTCGTCGTTAAGTGAATGGAGGTTCTTGGTTCGGGTGTTGCAGTTGCAGTTGCAGTCGGGTTTAGAGAATCGGAGAGGTCTTGCGTCTTGAGTCTTGAAAGAGTCTGGTTAAGTAGGCCTGTTAGGCAGGTTCGTCGCACGCGCCAATGTAGAAGAAGCCCGTGAAGATGGTGGTGGGGTCAACAATGTCGTCGCAGCTGGCAAAAAGCGGGTCGACCAACAGCATGAACAACGTGGCGGTCTGGCTCGGCGAGCTGGCGGAGGGGGAGGCCCGGGGAGTGCGATGGAAAGAGGGCGAACGAGAGGCGGTGTGCACTGTCCGGGGTCTTTCCACTTCACTTAAAAATCCACGGGTCGACGAGCGAATCACGCAGAGGGCGGAGGGCCTTGGCGGGAGTGAAAGCGAGAGGGGAGGACGGAGTGAGTCTTTTGCGGGGCGACACGCGAATCGAGCGAGTGGCAGGAGGCAAATTTGCGAGTGAACCGCCAAACGAGTGGAGCGAAAGGAGGAGGATCCGCCGTCTTTGCGCCCGCTATTTGGGCACTCACGCGCAGAGACTGTGCTAAAGCTAGGATTTAAGCTAATCCGCCACGTTTTGCCAGCGGAGACCAACGATTTATCTCCGCGACCACACGTTTGGCAGCGCGCTTCAGAATTGCCTGACGAATTGCGCTGACTGGGCTTCAGTATGGTGTTAAACCGCCAGCTGCAGCGGCGGCATGTGTGCCTCCTCCTGCCGACTCGGCAGTGCCAAGGCAGAGGCGGTGAGCATGAGGGCGCCCTAAAGCCGTGCCGCGAAAAGATTTGGATATGAAGCGTGCGGTGGAGGTGCGTCAACTGAAGGTATCTTCAGCCGCCGGAGGAAATATCGCGCCCAGTATGGACGCAGCGTAACGGCCGCGTGTCAGCAATCAAATGCCACGGAACGTCGCCGTCGCCTCCAAGCGGAACCAAAACGGCAACTTGCAACGCTGGACGAGCTCCTGCTCGAGGCTGCAGCACTGCAAAAGACAGCTCATCCTACCAGCCTTGTTGCTGCCAGCGCTCCAGCAGCGTTAGATATACGCGGAGTTGAACCACCACAATGAGTTTTCAAAGGACAACACATTCAACACCGGGACGGCTCGTGGTTTTGCGACCGTGCAAGATCCCGCCGGTGTGCGTATTCCGCTGTCAATACGTCTACTTACTGCTCGTCCGCCGCTGCTGCTGCGGGCTCCGCCACGGGGATGCAGTGCAGGACTTCGGCCTGCTGGTCGCTCTTCTGCTCGTCGTTGAGGAAGTGCGGGTGGTCGCACAGCACGGGCGACGACACCTTGACCGTGTAGCTGCACGTCTGCGTCTCCTTGACCGTGAGGATGTGGTGACTCGTGCCGCCCTGGCTGCAGTAGTAGAACACCTTGGCCTTGCGCGGGGCGTGGCTCTCGAACTCCTTGCAGAACGTGCCGTGGTCGTACAGCTCCAGGTACGCGGGCCTCGACACGTCATGCGTGGCGTCGATGTGCTCCGACACGAGCGCCGAGCCCGAGCGCTCCAGCTCGCGGTTGGCCGCCGTGTCGAACGTGCCGAGCGAAAAGTCGGCCGTGATCCGACCGTCGCCGTCGCGGTGGTACTGTCTCAACGAGCGGCCGAAGCAGAACTCGTACGTCCACCAGCCTTCGTTGCGGGTCACGCACGTGTGGGCGTCCTCCAGCGGCTGCAACAGCGAGCGCACCGTAAACAGGTCGTTGTCGTCGGCGTCCGAGTGCTGCGGATCGCAGAACACGCGAGAGCCCACTAAAAAGGCGGCAACTTCACGCGGGCCGCCGTTAGGTGAATCTCCCTTCCATTGCACCGCAGACACGGCGTCGTCCCGCGCTGTGGCGCTGCAGATGAACTGCACCTGGATCTGCTGGTCGTCCTTGCCGAACGTCTGCGTAAACAGCGGCTTGCGGTGGTTCTTGACGCGGTCCTGCGTCTCGGGCATGACGAACTCGTCGTAGCTGAGAGCGGGCCGACTTGCGTCCGACACGAACGCGCCGAGTTCCTCCACTTCGTGGCCGGCAACTTGCTGTTGCTTTTCGCTAGGGTTCGCAGTTGTGCCAGTTGCATCCACTTGCACCTCCTCGATGGGTTGCCCCTCCTTAGTTGCCGCTGTTGCCTTTGCTGTTGCACTCGGAGTTGCAGTTGCCGACCGGAGACCCACGCGACGAATTAACAGGCCCGAGCAGACCTCGTAGACCCAGTCGGTGCCTTTATCCACGTACTGGACGCACTTGGGTCTCACTTTCTGCGCCGCGGCCCGGCCGAACGTCAAAAACGCCGCCTTCTGCTCCTTCTCCTCCCTCTCCTTCGCGGTTAGAGAATCCGCTGTTGCAGTCTCTAAATCGTCCGTCGCGTCCGCGGTTAGAGACGGCAAGAAGCACTCGAACTGTTGCCCCGACTCGGTCGTCATGAGCTGCGAGCGGAGGTTCGCGCCGCTCTCGGGCGGGGTGTAGCCATCTCGACTCGTGTGCAGCTGCACCACGTACGACGCGTCCAAGGAGGAGGCGAAGGGCTCCGCCGAGGCACAAGAAGCCGCGCCAAGAGCGCCCAGCAGCGCCAGGACCCGCCGCGTCATCACCATGATCTCACAAAAGAGGAAAAGTGCGAACTTAACGGGAAACTTATCAATCTGTCAACCTAAGTACGACAACTTCAACTTGCACATCGAATGCGTATCCATCTTTTGGACATCAACGCTTCGAGCCACCGCCACTTGCGATTGCTGCCAGTGTTCGTTAGCGAAAGGTGTCGCCTGCAGTTTTACGCGACGGAGGGAGCGTGAGCCGTGAGCTGTTGTGCGTCTATATAAACTGGGACTCGACCGGTGCGAAACGCCCCTGAAGGTCCCTCCATTATGGCATTGAGCCCTAGAAACTGACCTGGAGAGAGAGGAGGAGGAGGATAGAGACGACGACAACGAAGACGCGGGTATTACCCCCTCTCTGTGTTAGCCAAGACGATGGACCGGTCTTCGTCGTGGACCAACGCCGGTCGCAACGCCGACTGCCGCGTGGCGAGGATGGCCGTCCCGAGTCCCCGTCCGCCACCAGGTAGTACAGCCGAAGCCGTCGCCACCGCTCGACGATCCGAATACGGCGCTGGAGGGAGTATTCTACCCGTTCTACCGTCAGCCAGCCCCAACGCGTCCAAACGCAGCAGCTGGACGACACCTCGCTCTCCCCCAGGAGGATCAGGAGACTCATCCGCAGCAGCAGACGACGACTTCCACGCGTCCAGCTCGGAGACTTACGCGCCGCCTCCTCGACGTGCCGAGCTTGCAGCTGCAAGACGCGCGGAGCCTGTTCGCCAGCGCTCGATATCCGACGGACTCTTCGCGTCCGAGACGGAGCAGGCGCAGCTCGCGTACATGGAGCAAATGTACGGCACCATCAACCTCTTGAACGCCGAGCTGGAGACCGAGAGACGCCACCGCGCGGCTCTCGAGACGGCGCACGCAGCAACTCGACCGTCGACGTACGCGGCCAAGCCGACGGACTATTTGAGCTTCGAGGAGGACGTGCAGATCCCCATGACCGAGTTCGAAGAGCCCCCGACGGGCTTCGTAGTGAGCCAGACGCCCGTGGCGCCGGCCTATTCCCCGCGGAAGCTCCGCACCATGCCGTCGCCTCCTTCGCATCCGCCACAGAGTCAGCACCGCGCAGCGCGACCGCCAGTCTCGCCCGGAGCGATCTCCAAGGAGCAGGACGAGGAGCTGTGCGCTACGCTGGGCAAGAACGCGGAGCTGCGCATCCGGTCGCGCGACATGGAGCGCACGGTGGAGAAGACGGAGCTCGAGCTCGAGCTGGCGCGCAAGCAGATCAAGATGGCCGAGCGACGCGCGGAGAACCGGGAGGAGAAGCTGCGCGCGCTGATGAAGGAGAAGCTCAACTGGCAGAAGGAGCTCAAGGCCACGCGCGCGCAGGTCGTGGAGGAGAAGATGCGGCAGGTCGATCTCTTCCGGGAGGTGGAGGCGGCCAAGCGCCACTTTACGGCCGAGTTGGAGGCCGTCGAGCAGGAACTGAGGTCTGCTCAAGAGGAGAACACGCAGCTGCGCACTCACGCGGCGGAGATGAAGGCGCAGATCAACTTCCAGACGCGCAAGATGGACGAGATGGCTCGGCAGGCGCAGGACGAGAAGGCTCGGTTTGTAGCCATGATCGAGGACACGAGGCATCGCTTCCGCGAGTGGAAGGAAGGAGAAGCTGAGGCTCTACAAGAAGCGCACGACCAAGTCGTGCGGAACCTCAAGACTGAGTACGACCTCAAGATCGAGCGGCATCAGGACGAGAAGCAGAAGTTGCGCGACAAGGTGAACGACCTGGAGGTGTCCATGCGGCTCTTGCAGAAGGACCGGGCGCTGTCTCCGCTCGAGCTGAGCTTGAGGAAGGCCACGATTCTGGGCAGTAAGGAGAACACGGGCGCAGTTGCAGCCGAGCACATTGAGACACAGTCGAGAATCCTCGAGCTCGAGAACCTGCTCGCCCACTCGCAGGAGTACCAGACTCGACAGGAGAGCATCATCAAGCTCTCGGAAGCTACGATCTCCCGGCTCATGCAGGAGCGAGAGGCGACGGCGCTGGAGAACTTGAGTCTGCATCCGTTCGGCGTGGAGCCTCAGCCCAGGGGGATGGAGGATTTGACGTACGAAACTCACGTGGCAGGCTACGTGACGGCCCCGTCAAGTCCCGTTCGACCGCCTGGAACGCCTCCAAGAGGCCACCAAATGCCACTCAAGAGCAATGAGCCGCCCGTTGTCCGGTCACCAAAGTCCAGAGCTCACACCCCACGACGCGCAGACCTGGAAGCGAGTATCGCCCAAGCAGCAGAGCAGGAGCGTGCGACCAACCAGTCGGTTAATGGTGAGAACGCAGCGCCAAGCTCGAGGGAGCAGAGCTTGATGGAGGAGTTGGAACAACTACGTAAAGCTCTAGCTGAAGCCCAGGCGAAGGCCGAGGCGGCAGCGGTCTCCGATAACAAGCAGTTGGATACAAAGATTCAGCCGAGCGCTCCGACGGTGGAGTCTCCTGTCGCGCAGGATAACGGGAAGGCTGAAGAGAGTGAGGAGACAATGAATGACGAGATCAAGGCGGAGGACACGCCGGAGGCGGAAGACGAGAAACATTCCACTGATACTGCGACAAAGGTGCCATGTGAATCACCTCTTCCAACGGAAATTGATCCGTGCCAGGATGCCGACGACGAAGGAGAAGAAGGGCATTCTGACAACGCTGTGAGTGATGTTGTGTCTGCAGACGAAATTCCTGCGCCCAGTGCCACCGCTGAGGACGTCGAGGATTCGAGGGAGGCCGCACTAAGCGAACCGGAATTGTGTGAGGCTGAGAGTGGCGAAACTCCGATCGAAGATGATATTATAGCGTCGACTGAGGAGAGCACACGAGACTCAAGCGTGAAGGAAGAAGAAGCGGGAAGTTCGGACATTGGATGTAGCGATGAGCCGATTGATAACGTTGACGCACAAGAAGAAGATCAACAACCCCCGTCCTCAGAAGCCAGTCCCAACGGTGATGCAGACAACGTTGTGGCCGTGGAAGACGTGCATTCCGATTCGGAGACTACCGGAGATGACTCTGGTTCAGTGGTTGTTGACCAAAGGCCTGACGAAGATCGCCCTGCATCCGACGAAAGATCAAGCAAAGCTGATGATTTAGACAAAGTTGACGCATCTTTGCAGCTCGGCACTGAAGCTCCTGTTGACGAGAGTGCTAGCTTGGTTGTTGAGGGTCAAGACAAATGCTCAAAGGTGGTCGTTGAACAAGAGGATGAAGCTCTAGAATCCCCGAACACGAGTCCTGAAGCAGTCGATACTACCGCAGCAGAGGTTGTGGGCGACGAAAATGTGGAGCAGGAAGTCCCTGTCGGAGATTTGTCTGCAGTCGATACTTCCGATGGCCCATTTACATGCGAAGCACTGCAAACCGAAGTGGACGCTGTTACTGTGGACGAACACGAAGCAGACGGGGGCGATCCCACCGAATTACAGGAAAGTGATGTCGATGTACCAGCGTACGCCTCGGATATTGAACAAGGCAACGCGGCTGTAGCCGACGACACCGAGGTAACACCTGACAGTCAGGTGTCCGAGGAGGATCCTTGCCCTGTAATCGGCAGTAAACATGACGGTGGCGACACCAATGGCGTAGCAGCAGAGACTAGCACTGATATTCTGGGGCAAGAGGAACACAGCGGCGTTCTATCGCCTCTTACTGATGAGCATCAACTCGAGCCATCCGGCGTTGAGACTGACGGAGCGGCCACCTCCTCGGATGCTGTTGAAAGTGATATTTCAATGGCTTCTCCTGCAGAGAATGGGCCAGGAGTGATCGTGGATGACAGTGAACAGGAGGTGGTTGAGCCTAGCGAGGAGCAATCAACTCGTGAAAATGAGGCTCCGTCAGAATCGGTGGAGGCTCCCGTCGAGATTGGCATCGATGAGAACGAGATTGAAGAGAATGGCACGCAGGTGGCGGCTGAGTCTTGCAAAATAGTAATACCTACCTCTTTGGACGTTGTGGAAAGCGAGATGGTCGAGGTCGTAACAGAATCGGTGGAGACTGACGTTGCTGAGGAAGTCGCCGTCTTGGATGATGCCCAGGAAGCGGCGATTGAGCCGAGTGAAGATGTATCAACCCCGTCGGACACTGTTGAAAGCGAGCCCTTGGAAATTCAGGCGGAATCGGTAGGGATTCCTGTAGAGAATGCCACCGCGGAGGATGACATCGCGGACACTGACACGAATGCCACGGTCGATTCGTGTGAAGACGCATCACACACTCCGTCAAACGAAGTTGAAACTGAGCCAGTGGAAGTTCCCACAGAATCGGTCGAGTGTCCCGCTGGGAGTGACTTCGTCGAGGCTGACGGGGTGGACGATGATACGCAGATAGCAGTTGATGTGTGCGCAGAAGCACCAGATGCGTCGCCAGTCGTTGCGGAAACTGAGTCCGTTGAGGTGTCGATAGAGTTAATGGAGTCAACTGCTGAGATTGACGCCGTCGAGGACGCCAACGTGGAGAGCGACACGCAGGTAGTGGTCGAACGTTGCGATGAATCACCAATCTCCCCGTCAGATGCTGGTGAAACGGAGTCCGCTGAGATTCCGACCGAATTGGCGGAGTGTACTACCGAGGCAGTCGAGACTGGCATTGGCGAGGTTGATCTCGTGGAAGATGCCACACAGTCAGAGGTTGTGCTGTGTGTGGATGCTTTACTGGAAACACTGAGTGAGACATCGGCGTTGGAGGTTGCACCAGAAGGCGTCAAAGAGTGCACTGAGGAGAAACAAGTCCTGGCTGACTCCCTAGAGAACGTGGATAATGCCGACAATGACGCTAAAGCGAATGAGGAAGACGACGAAGAAGCTAGACCTGCCGGGAACACCGCGTTTACTGATACTGATGCGCCTGTATGCGAAGCCGAGGGTCATGCTGAACTATCTGCCGAATCGCCTGCTGCCTGTGAAGACGAAGAGACGAATGAGGCAGCACCCGCAGACGAAGAACTGAGCGAAATGTGTGAGGAGGTTGAATCACAACATTCGACTGATCTGTCGGAATTGCCACCGCTGTCTTCGTCAATAGAGACTCCAGAAGCTTGTGTGGCCAAAGCAGTCGTCGGACTGGTTGAGCGCACTGCACTTGCGTTTATAGCCTCGCTCCACGAGGCAAGCCACTCCGTTCTCGATGCTCTGGTTGATAGCGCGGAAGAAGCGTACCCCCCTGCTGCGACTGTCGTGTCTGAAGCCGACGGTGTTGAACCGGACCCCATTGACGTACTGGAAGGACCTCAAGACCCCGTCCTTGCGGCTGATATCGATAACGATACTGTCTGCGAGGCGCCCGTAGTCTCTGACAGTGAAGGCGATACTCCTGTCGATGTTGAAACCGCAGGTGGTAAACCAAACGAGATGAATGTTGTAGCAGCAGAGGGGCTTCTAACTCAAAGCGATGGCCAACCCGAACTCTCTATTGGCCAGGACGCTCAGATTACAGCTCCATCCGAGGGCCCTGACCCAGAAACGGAATCTGTGGTGTCGCTTACCACGAAAAGTTTTGCTGAGAACTTCGTTAGGGACGTACTGGAGATGTTCGCGACGCCAACCTCCAGCAACGAAAACCAGGAAAGTGACGAAGCAGCTACCGCACCTGATGAGGAGGCTATCACTGCTGACTTAGCGGCCCTCTCCACTGAAGCTCCTATCGAGAACGTGGCGGTGGAAGCTGGTGCATACGATGCTGTCGCTAGTTTGACGGAAGACTCCGCTGTAGCAGCACTGGATACAGCTCTAGCAGATGATGGAGTTGACACCAATCCCAGCCTGGGGACTACGAATGCTGATGACAGTACCGGTTCAATCCAATGCGATGTTTTGGATCTTGATGGGGCCGTACTCTTGTCCGGTTCGAATCCGGAACCAGACGACGATGCTCAGCAGACTGAGCTGGTAACGCTGGCTGACGACGAATTGGTTTCCGCAGCTGAGCAGATTGATGACATGGATCAATATCGATCTCCTGTCCAGGATTCAGCTGGTGAATCTGTATCTGCCGTTGATGCGTTGGCGGTGGCTCAGGAATTTGTGGCGGACGTCGAAACCAGAGCGCTGTCTACAATTCTGTCGTGGCTGCAACACGAAAGCGGGCCAGAAAGCGCAATAAGAAGCGAGTACTGGGACAACGAAGAGCTCGAGTCCAATTCTACGCGTAGTATCATCGACAGCTGGAACCTGTCGGAAGAACAGAACGAAGTAAACGCAACTACGAACGAGTCTGACGTGCCGATGGAGCCCTCGAGTGAGGTTGAACCCACGATTGAGCCGGTGGAGGACGCCGATGTCATTGAAGAGGTCGCTAGACTCCTTGTACGCGAAGTTGCTACTGACTCCGAGCTATCAACTGCAGTCGATGCAGTGGAAGACGTGACGTCTCAAACGGACATCGCACGCGTGGAAACGACGGAGTACGAGGAGCGAATTGAGACCGATTCAAAGTCTGAACAGGGAGATGCTGAGGAGCCTGGGGCTGATGTGGTTGATGTTGCTCAACCCACAGCACTGGGGTTCTCAACGCAAGAAATTGTGGCGGATGTCGCCTGCGTCTTTGCCTCCCAAGCTATCGCAGAAGCGCTCAATCGACTAACGCAACCTGACTCTCCTAGCGAGGAAGAAGGAGATAATCAGGAGGTGAACGAGACTTCGAACAGTGAACACAATGGCGCGCTGAACGAAGACGAAGCTGGCGTTGCAGCTGGGGATGGAGGAGATGATAGTACATCTAATGCAGACGAGGTTCGAGAGATCCAAGTGGAAATTGGTTCCGTTGAAGACGCCCCTGTGTGTTCAAGCGAGGAAGTCACTGAGTTGCCTCAAGAACCCAATGAGCACGAGGCCAACAAAACAAATTATGATGAGCTTTCGCCGCCTGAATCGCCGAGTGGGAACCCCGTCGAGGTAAACACTGATGTAGGCGAGTTAGTAGAGCCCATGGTCGTTATCGTCGCCGAAAGCGAAGTTGAAGTGTCCCCAGAGGAGCAAAGCGAACTTGTAACTTCGCCCTTGCCAGCAGAAACAGATCTGGGTGTGGAGATGGACGTCAGCAGTGTTGAAGGTGTGCCACCAGACGAGCTTGTGTGCACCAATGATCCGCTACCCGTTGTAGAAACCGAAATTGCGGTGGATGGAGGAGTACCGAGTGTGAATAATGCTGAAGAGCTACAAATTGAAGGTGGAGACGATGAGACGGAGTTGGTACTCGCACAAATGATTGACTACGTCATAAAAGACCAAAACTCCGAGATCAGCGGTGCTATACTGGACCCCCCTGGTAGTCGTCTTGACAGTGACGACATGGAAGTTAATAGCTCACTCGAAGATTCCAGCGTAGTTGATCAAGCTGGCGAGATCGCTGATGCTGTCGATGAGAGGGAGACAAATACCGCCCCTGGTCCAGAGGTGGAGAGCCAAGGCGACACTCAAACGCTCTGCGTTGTTGAATCCACGACCGCAATCAAAAGTGAAAATGACGCACCCCAGGAGATCCTTCCGTCTACTGACGATTCCGAACTGATGAATTGCGATACCCCTGAGCCCACCGAGTTGGTTCCAGACGTGGAGAAAAACGTACCCAGCGCTGGTATTGGTGTACTGGAGCAGAGTAATGCTGAAGATAATGGCGATCAAGCCGATAGCGCATTCGAAAGTGACAACATGGATGCCATTGATGCAATTCTGGGGGATATCGTCACTGCCATTGAAAGCTGCCACCAAGTTGACGAGCCCGTAGATGTCCACTCCGTCCCTATCGAGACTTGCCCAAGTGAGCCTAACATTCCTATTCCACCATCAGAACCCACAGAGTCACTACCGCTAGAACGGACCGACGAAGTAGCAGAGGCGTGTGTGGTAGCTGCAGATGAAGTATTGACGCCCGAAGCTGACGCTGATCAAGCAGTGGAAGAAGTCTATCCGTCTGCTCTGATAGAGCCCGCAGAAGATTCCTGCCAAGTATCTGTCGAAGACGAGGATATCGCTGTCGCACAAGCCGTAGAAGGCCTAGTGGATGCAGTCGCAGCTTGCGCCGAGGTCACGACAGCCGTCGATGAACCTGGAACTGATGGAGAAGATATCAAGACACAATGCTGTGAGGATGTGGCCTCGCCTGAGCAGGATACTGCATCCCAAGACACGTTTGAGTCGGTTGCTGACAGCTCCTACGACTTCGCAGTGCAGTCTGGAGTGAAGCGAGTCCTCGCTGACCTGTGCACGTCCGTGGAGCGCCGGTTCGCATCAAGACACGGTGGTCGTGCGCGATCAGTCCACTTTGCGGGCGGCACGAAGGACGGGAGCTTCGATCGTCAGAAGAACATGAGGCGCTCCGTGTTGCTATGGGAGGCGCCAGTCGATACCGCGAGTACGAAGGAGTCGGTGGAGAGCGCCGCCAAGCGAAGAGCGAGTAGACGGCGCGTGTCACGACGAACACTCGCGGATCTGCTCGCATTCCCGACCGAGTTGGCTCGCTTCACCTCGAGCGACACGACACTTCTGGCGTACGACGCTCGACTCGAACAGGGCCCGATCTTCTCGCTGCTGGACCAAAGCATCCTCACCATCAACCCCGACGGGCGCCACATTCACCTGGACGACCAGGACGAGCGACTGGGCAGTAGCAAGATGATCGGCAAGAGACGAACGTTGACGCAGGAGCTGCACTCGAAGTACCTGGCGCTGCGTCAGATCCCGCGGTTCAACTACATGCCCATGAGTATCAAGTTCCAGTGGTCGGACTTTGTCGTCGCGACGCCTGTGCGTCCGAGCAACATCAACTTTGGCGAGGGCCACAACGCCAAGTCGCCCCCCATCGAGCCCATGCGTCTGCTGCAGAAGAAGGGGACCAAACTGCCGTGTGGCAGCTACGTCATCGTCTCGGCCTTCATTCGGCCGCTCGAAGACGGCAACGAGAACCTGCGGGTACAGATCTACGACGCCGAGCGCGTGGAGGAGTTCCAGTTCGACTGCTCGGAGGACATTATGAAGAAATACCACCTCGAGTCCACGGGTATGGAGGCGCAGTCGCTCGAGTTCCTCGGTCACCTGGAATTCCGACGCGACGAGGACACGATCATCATCAAACTGCCCGAGAAGAAGGCTGGAGAGGGGAGCAAGACGGACCCGGATCGAATTCAAAGCGAACGCACGATGGTCGGCGCCGGGGATTCACGCAAGAAGGAGCCGCCGTCCAAGCAGAGCCGGATGAATGCGTACCGGCAGAAACGTCCTGCGTCTTCGCCTGCAGTGACGAGTTGTCAAGACTCGGGTGAGTCTTCCTCATCACGTGAACCAAGCTCGACCGAACAGATCTCGGACGAAAATGAAGATACAGTGAGGTAGGAGATCTACAGGATACAGAGGTCTCGAGTTGAGGTAGTTGTAATGAATACACGCGTTTGTCAACTTTTACTTTTTGTTCATTTTCTTATCAGTGTCGGTGGGATTTTTTTGCCGCTTCCTGGTGGTGGACACGAGTTGTGTGGGCTGTGGGAGTGCTCTAGGGACATGCTACTCATGACAATACCCGTATTTCCTATCTAAAACCTACGCTGCTAGCACTCACTCGCCCTTCCTTTGTTTTTCCCACTCGTAATGCCACCTCCAGCTGTGAATACCGCTCAATGCAGTTCATCATACAGGGGAATAAAACAACAGGTCGGAAGGGAGGGCGCGATTGACTCTCTCTCCTCTTGCTTTGGTTGTCGTCCGAGCAGACAGCGCGGCCGGGCGAAGTAGAATGTTGCTGACTGAGTCGCTCGCTGCCTAGACCGACGCCACGAAGCTCTTTGGTGAGCCGTCGAGCCATTGCCGCAGCTGGGGGCTCTTCAGCGTCGGCGTGATGGAGTGGTCGAAGTCGAAAGTCTCTTGCTGCAGCGCCACGTCGATCGTTGGAGGCGCCAACCGTTTGTGGGGCGATGGCTGCCGCCCAATGCCGAACGTTGACGCGTTGCCGTGAGGAAAAGCTACCGACACGTCTGTGCGTAGTCGCGGGGAACGTCGAAGGACCCCTCCGTTCTCACTGGAGATCTCCTGTTTCAAGCACAAGTTGATGTGAGTAAGCTGATAGCATTGAAGCTCAACATAAAGAGTCATTCCGATTCCGATCCGATCTCTGCAACTTACGAATTCCAGCGTGCTCGAGTCAAGCTCCGTGGGGAAGTCGAGGTCGTCGAACGAAAACTTGGTGCCGTCTTGCTTCATGAACCCCGCTGGCGACATGAACCGTGGCGAGCGACGTAAACTGTGTGGAGGCTGCAGTCCTTGTGGTGTCGGCATGTTGAAGAACTCGGCAACTTGCTGCTCTCACATCACAACCCAAAAATGAAGGAGCAAACAATCAGTACTCTGCGATCCTCTTCAACATAAAGGACATCTGCACGTACCTCGTTGAAGTCGATGTCCAGGTGCTCGAAGGCGTGGAAGGAGCCGTCCATGTCGTTGAACGGATGGTCGCCCAACTCACCGACTCCGGCTCCGTTCTTCTTGCCTTGGATGTGGCGCTTCTTGCTCTTGTTTGTCGTGCTCGCGACCGTGATGATGGCGCCACCGAAGTCGTCCTCGCCCGTGTTCAGCAACTGCAGCAGCAACTGCGTGTGCAGCACGCGTCGAGGGGTGTCGGGCAAGAACATACCGGCGCTCTCGACCACCGACACGCTGCCCGTGCAGATGCGCAGGTCTTTGCGTTTCCGCTTCGAGTTGAGCTTCTTGGCCGCGCTCTTCTGCACCCCTCGTTGACCGCCTTTGCCGTCCTCCGCCTGCTTGATCAGGGCGTTGTAGCAGTCCTTGTACACTGCCGCCTGGGTCGACGTCAGCCCCTGCGTCTGGTGACGGAGGTTGTTGCCGGCGTTCATGGCGTCCCGAGCCAACTCGACCATGGAGGTGCCTCCAGGGGTCGAGTTGGCACTGAATTTGGCAGCCTTGTTGCTGCCGCCAGCTCCTCGAGACGTCTGACCCAGAGTCTTGTTCTGCTGCTTGGCCATCCGACGCATCGTGCGTCTCATGGACGAGTACCAGTGGTTCTTGATGGCATTGTCGGTTCTGTCATGGTGGACATCATTATACACAAAATATAAGGTTAGTACTGGTAACAGACAAAACTTGCACAATCCAAAAAGATCCCTAAAACACAACACAATAATCTACGAGATAAAGCTAAAATCTAATACTACCGTACCTTCCAGGCAGGAGCTTGGAGATCTCGGCCCACTTGTTGCCGAGCCGCGTCTGGGCGTCCTCGATGATCTGCTCCTCCTCGGCCGTCCACGGGTCCTTCTTGATGGTCGGGTCCAGGTGGTTGAGCCACCGCGTGCGGCACTGCTTGCCCGTGCGCTCCGTGCCGTGGTTCTCGCCGTTGAGGTGGTCGGAGATGACGCTCCAGCGCTTGGTGCCGTACTCCTCCACGAGGCGGATGATGGCGTCGTCCTCCTTGCGCGTCCAGGCGCGGCGCTCGTATGTCGAGCCGTTGCGCCCGCCGCCCGACTCCATCCCGTTCTTGCCCGGCTTTGCCATTACTGCTGCGGAGCGGAGTAGCGGAGTGGAGTGGTGGAGTAGTGGAGTAGCGGAGTAGTAGAGATGGCAGGACTAGGCGAAAGCGGATCTGCGAATCTTTTCGGCCGCGAAACCCCTGCGCTGCGCTCGCGATTCGGAAGTGTCTGGGGCTATAGGGCTATAGGGCTTGCTACAGGCTGTCCCCTGTATATTGCGTGCGTTCTGGACTCTTCTCGCGGGCTGCGAAAATGCCGTTGGGCGGCCCTTCGAGGGCCGTTTTGCCACCCAGCCACGACTGGCCTGAGCGGGCGCAGCATAGTGAAGCGCAGTGTAAAATGTTGGTAGATTTTTGAACGGTAAATGGGGTATAGTGGAACGCAGTCAAAAATGTTTGCAGATTATGGACGGTAGTAAAAGACCTGTCGAAAATGTTGGCAAATTATCGCGAGACCACTCCAGGTGGTCGCTTGCGTACAGAAATCTTCCATAGTTATCCAGCGTTGCGATCTTTGCGCGCCAGGGGACGCGACTCAACTTGGCTACAGCTTACTGGCTCTTGGGAGGGCGGAAAATATGTGTAGATCAGGTCAATCCCAATGTTTGGTCGGGCGGAGTCGAGTCGAGTGAGCCCGTCAAGTTGAAGCTCTCCACGCGCTGGCCAACATCCTTATCCTATCATTTCTTGTCGGCGGGGACAGCAAGCTCCACATCCTTTGCTCGTGGCTGGCAATATCAAGACTCAATGGCGACCCGCCCGCAGTCAAGCAGTACTGAGCTGAGCACGAGGCGCGCTGCCATTGCCTGGTCAAGAGAGGCCGTCGCCTGCCGGTAACGTCGGGGCGCTGAACATTCTCAGACTGCTGCCCGCCGCATCAGCGTAGCACGAGTCAACAAAGAGCTCACCACACGTCGCTACGGCCTCTGCCTCTGCCTCCAAGGCACCGGCAGCCCCCCCCCAGCACCTTGTTGTCCCTTGAGAGATGCAATTCTACTGCGAAGACTACCGCAGCGTGCTGGACCTGCTCGAGGAGGGCTCCAACCGCGCGGACCCGTACGCCGTTCGCCGGGCCTGTGCCGAGTTCAAGCGCTTGGTGTTGCACCGCAACGCCGTCCGCCATGCTATGGTGGAGCAGGGGCGTCTGCTCCCAGTGCTCGTGGAGATCGTGAGTGAACATGTGCAGCACGACCACGGCGCGGTGCTGGTCGATTGCTGCCACTTTTTGCAGCGGCTTATCTCGCACAAACGTAAAGATGAACCGGCCTAGGTGGTAGAGTAATCGCTGCGTACTGACTCAACGGTTGTTGCCTCAATAGAGCCCACGGAGCTCGACATTCAGTCCAAAATCACGGAGGCGGGCTGTCTAACCCTGATGGCCGAGGGGCTTGCAACACACCCACGAGCACAGCGTCTGTACACTGAGGTGTGCAGGCTGGTAGCGCTGCTGTGCTTCGACACGGTGGCTGCCCCTCATGGTACGATTTCGGATCTTGCTAAGTTAGCTTGGGGTTTAGTGCTAACTCACTGGTGCACCCGCAGCTGATAACCAGGCAGATATCGCCGATGCCGGGCTGTTCGACGGTATCAGTCAACGATTAGAGGGCGAAGATTTATCCGAGGAGGAGGCGGCAGCTGGATGTGCCGCCATAGCCGCACTCGTGTACGAGAACGGTACGGCTTTGCAGTCGGTATAAGTAGATGGCATACCCCGTGCTGAGGTTCATGATGGTGACAGTTCTACTGGCTGTTAGAAAGCAATGGCGCGTTGGCGATCCACCATTTCCATATACTGTCGACGTTCTCCAAGCTACTAAACGCGTTCCCGGAGTCACTGCGGATAGCCCACCGCATCTTCCAGGCACTCTTTCAGCTGATGACTATGGAGGGTAGCGCTGACTATAGTTTATTTTCCAACTAGTGCGAGTGTCCGCTAACATCATCTTGGACTTATTTGCTTGTAGCCGGTCTTTCGGACGATGTAGTCGACACGGGAATGTTGCAACAAATAGTGGAGCTGCTGGACAACCACACACTCATGCAGGAGTACCGCGGCGTTGCGAGCTTTATGGCGCACTGGCACATCGTCAAGTTGCTGGAAATTTGTATTCGTGACAATGGTAGGGACTTCGTGGATACAGGTGACCTGCGTCTGCCGAATTCTAACGCTTATTTGTACTTCTCAGACAGCGCGAAGGAGGCATTTTGCAACTGCGCTGGCCCCGCCGTAGTCGTGAATGCAATGATCCGCCGCAGACAGGAGCCTCGGCACACAGACGCGGTTGACCCGTGGGCACTGCAATACATTTCGTGCATGCTGCTCTGTCGCTTGGCGACTGCGTCGGGGGACCCTCCTGGTACTGCAGCTCTATTGACTGCTCGGACTGACGCTCCTACTAATATTTCTTTACCTGGTGTTGCAGTCGTTGACAAGACTCGAGCGAAGCAGCTCGTGCAGTCGAGTGCCCACCAACTGGCGCTGGACATTCTGCGAAGTGTCGGCATCGCACGGCTTGCAGATGCCAACCGCGCCAACTTTTGGGCGGGTGTCGAGCAGGCGGTGCGTTTACTTGAGCTCATCGCTGCACTCGGTACGCAACTTTACTGCCCCAACTGCTGGCCACAAACAACCCCCTTCTAACAGAAAGGCACTCATATCCATCCACCACAGAGGCAAACCGCGTACCGCTTACGCGTCTTGGCGCCTCGCGTCAAGTCAAACTCATCTACAACAACCCGGACGCTGCTACCAACCCAGGCCTCCTACTGCTGTGTGAACGCGCCGTCGCCAACATTGAAGGCACTTGATCGGAGCGTAAAACCTCCTTCGCCGGCGCAGCCTCAACGATCGTATCCCACTTATTATGAATGTGAGTTCTGGCAAAAACAAAGAAACCGCGAATGCTTCAAGGTTGCTTCGTGCCTTTCGATAAACTTTCTTACGTTTCCCCGTGGCGCTAGCTTCTCATTCTTTTTTTTAGAGATACATACAAATCGGACGCTAAGATACACCCTCGTCGAGTGCGGGAGCGTACTAAAAGCGTTAAAATGATGACTATGTTGAACCGGGACCAACAATACACCTAACATGCACAGCGCGTGGGGAATCACGCGTCCTGGGCTTTTGCTAGCGGTTGTGCTCCATATACGCTGAGCTTGCTAATGAAACCCGTTTGAGGTTTGATACTCTAAGAAACTAGGCCAGGGGATTTTCACTATTGTAACGGATATTCCCGATTACAACACCAGGACCTGGTCCGGGCCCTGTCCCGAATAGAAACCCTTTGGTCGTTTTCAAAAGCGATCCATTATTAGAAGCCCTACCCGATTACAAGACCTGTAAACATTATGTTAATCCATACTAGCCCAACACTATGCAGTTAGACCAAGGAAAGCCTGCACCAGGGGAGTTGCGGTATTCCAAAACCACTTACGTAGGTGGATAATCGATGATACTCTGGATGAAGTCATCTTTTGTTACAAGTAATACATCGAAGAGACTTTCCTTGGTCGAGTTCAGGAAATAGTGACCCTACCCAAATAAAATACCCTTTTCGTAACTACACACATTTGGCCAGCTTCTCAGAAATCGAATACCGGACAGAAATCGGGCATTTCCTTTATTTACCTCAGCCAATAGACTAAACATCACTACTTTCAGTCGCTGGCTGTAGCGCCCGTACTGCGCCTTCCGGCCCCTAGCGATAGCAAGCGCGGCTCGGAGGCGGCAACTCCGAGTTGCGCTGCTCTAGTTACGTCCTGACACAGCTACCGAGCCAAGCTATGTGGGCGGAAACCGTCGGAAAGGCCTCCATGTCTCCCTCCTGTCGGTCGCCGACTGTAGCGCCCGTACTGCGCCTTCCGGCCCCTAGCGATAGCAAGCGCGGCTCGGAGGCGGCAACTCCGAGTTGCGCTGCTCTAGTTACGTCCTGACACAGCTACCGAGCCAAGCTATGTGGGCGGAAACCGTCGGAAAGGCCTCCATGTCTCCCTCCTGTCGGTCGCCGACTGTAGCGCCCGTACTGCGCCTTCCGGCCCCTAGCGATAGCAAGCGCGGCTCGGAGGCGGCAACTCCGAGTTGCGCTGCTCTAGTTACGTCCTGACACAGCTACCGAGCCAAGCTATGTGGGCGGAAACCGTCGGAGAGGCCTCCATGTCTCCCTCCTGTCAGTCGCTGACTGTAGCGCCCGTACTGCGCCTTCCGGCCCCTAGCGATAGCAAGCGCGGCTCGGAGGCGGCAACTCCGAGTTGCGCTGCTCTAGTTACGTCCTGCCAGCCGGCTTGTCAGCTTCCTCTCGGTCGGATAAGGTGCCCCAGACCATCGGGCGGCGCCAACG
>JAIKVE010000205.1:0-26527 GCA_024679115.1 Phytophthora pistaciae | reverse complement strand
GGTGGGCGCGTGGGTGGGTCGGTCGGTCGGAAGGAAGGAGGCTTTGGGCCGGCGGACCGCAGTGCGCGCGAGGAGGTGAATTGAGGAATGGCCAGTCGAGTCGAACTTTGATTCGCCTCAGCAGTGGCAATCAGCATGCACGAAACGATTACTTTGGCGGCGTACACTTGGTTTTTGTATAGGAACAGAGACGGGCGCTTGTGACGGTTGCGATGGGTCATCAAAGCGGTCAGCACCGCAGTGGTAATCGCTCAAGAATATCCACCAAGGGTAAACAAACAGCCCTCGAGCGTTGACGCTTTTTGCATTGCGTGCGGACTGAGAGCTGTCCGGTCTAGACCGACGTGGCCAACCAATAAGTATAAGATCTCGGATATCGAAGAGGCAGATTTAGTGCTTTAAATGCGAGTTTGCACCGAGCGTGAAGCAGTCCGGCGGGCTTTCATGGTTCGGATCATGGGGATCGGAACATGGGTCAGTCTGCCAGCGGGCGAGACGACACAGAGACATCTGTGTCACCTGCGATGTGGTGACTCTAATTAGAGCCACATGGGCAAGACGGGTTAACAGCAGACACGAGGCGCTGAATAAACGCCGCCCACCACACCGCCGCATCGCAACTCAAACGGTTCAGCGACAATACATAATTCACTGCAGTGTGGCTCGCTCGCAGCGCCTGTTACTGAGTAATACTAGTTTGGTAAGACTGCCGACGCAGCAGCGGGTACTGGGCACCACCTTCTAGTTGCCGATAGCCTGCTTAGCTGTAGCCTAAGTTTTGTTACGAGCCCCACCAAGACGCAAAGCGACGGTCGCAATCCCAGCCCAGTATTCCTTCATCGTGAACACACCTTTTCAGGCTGAAACCCATCTGATTGGTCATTAAATTCAACGAGGTGCGACCTTCATTCCGCATTTTGCTCACGTGCGCGGAGGTGAGAGCGTCAAGTACCCACGTCGACGACGCCGTCACCGCCGTGATGCCGCTGACGCTCGACAATGCGGCGAGTCACGCGCTGCGTGGGCGTCCTGATGCAATGCAGAAGGGAGCCTGCTTCACCTCCGCCGTAGGGGCGCTGCAGGGCGCGGCGAAGGACAAGGATTCGAGTAACGTTCCCAAGGCCAAGTGAACAAGAAACGTTGGGACATGCTGAAATCATTGTACGTGGAGTGCAGCGCTGAAGCTGTCACCGAGACGGTGGTGGTTATCCTTGCCGATAAATGTTCGGTGATCGACTTGGAGAAGGCGTGCAATCAACTTCCACTTATCAATAAACCCGCGCTACTCGAGGCTCAGCCTATGGAACTACCAGCTGCATTGCTCCTGGCACTCGCCCATTTGAGACCGACACAAGGTCGATTTCGACTATCGACGAGCTGAAGAAAGTGATTCGAGAGGAGAGGCCTGAGTATTTTGCGGACGTGCCTTCCACCTCGATCTGGATGTATCTCACAAAGAGGGGAAAACCGATATTACGCTTTACTCAAGTATTACCCCCATAAACCTCGACACGGAGGCAGCTGGAGCTCGCTGGTGGAGATACTGGAAGAATTAGGCTGCATTTTGCGCAGGAAGACGGAGTATGGTTGCCATTTTCATGGGATACTGATGTGCAGGGCGGCATTCCAGCACGGACGCCCGACGGAGGCATCGTCGATGGCACAAGTTGGGCGTGTTGTCGAACCACGTCATTGTCCTGAGTCCGAAGATCATGCTTAGACCCGCTCGCTCTGCGACGTGCCAAGCAGCAGGCGGTTTAACTGGGGGTACCGGCATTCTCAATCTCAGGCCGCTTGAACTGCAGTAATGACCCGGATGGAAGTTGATGGAGAGATGGCATGGATCAAGTGGAATGTTTGACTTGCGTATCATGGTTTTGAGCACTTTTCCTTACGGAATGGAGTATTCGAAGGTACACGGTGCACCGAAGCAACTTGCAAACCAGCGAAGACAATCGCGAGTTATCGATGTCGTATATGTTTCATGGACGAGTTACCCTTTAAAGTGTATGATAGCTGACTGCCTTGCTACCGGTACCGTTGTTTTAGTTGTCTCGAATGTTGGTGCTTCAAGTGCCAGGGCACGACAACAAAGGCGCACAGAGAAAGCCAAGCTGGACGCGTATGCAGATGATGATGATGATTACAAGCCCGGGAGTGGAGATCCAAGTGTGATTTTCATTTAAAGTTACCAGTAGCGTTTCACTACAGTATGGATTTACTATGGACGCGCGACTCGCGAACCACTCACTGGCCCTGGAAAACACCGCGAGCGACGCCCTGCTCCTCCTCCTGCTGGCTCGCGAACGAGTTGAAGATCTGCTCCATTGTCGTCTGCGAGACGCTATACTCGCGGATGTGCATCTTGGTCTTGACATCTTCGACCAGCGCGAACATCTTGGACAGCTTCACCTCGTTGTTGCGGCTGCGCACCTTGAAGCGTGCGAAGTCATTCTGGCGCTCCATCACCTGCACTTGGCCCGATCCGAAGGCGCGCACGAGATAGTCGTTCAGCTCATCGAAGCGCGTTTCCTCGACCCACCAGGAGCAGAAGGCCTCGGCGCGGACAAAGCCGTCGCGCTCCATGGCGGCGGCCAGACTGTAGCCGGTCGGGTGGGACGCAGTGACTCGCTCGGCAAGCTGGGCGTTACCGAACGCGCGGCACTTGTCTTCCAGTTCTACGGGAGAAACATACTCGCTGCCGTCGCTGAAGACGTGCTGGACGAGATACTGCAACTCGTCCGCAGTCGGCATGTCCAGCTTTACGTCGAACACGAGACCATCACCGAACCGAGACTTGAGGTGCTGCACACTGCCCAAGCAGCGGAGCCGACCGCCAACCATGATACCCACGCGCGAGCACAGCGCCTCGCACTCCTCCATGCTGTGAGTGGTGAGCACGATCGTCGACTCCTTGCCGCGAGTCGAAATGTCCGCGATGACGTCCCACATAAATCGTCGACTGACCGGGTCCATGCCGGTGGAAGGCTCGTCCAGGAAGATGATGGCGGGGTTGCCGATCATGGCGATGGCCACCGACAGCTTGCGCTTGTTGCCGCCACTGAGACTGCCAGCGAGCTTGTGCTCGAAGTCCCCGAGGTTTAGCTGCTGGATCTTCTCCATCACGACGCGCTCCAGTGAGTCTCGTGGAATCCCCTTGATCGCACCGAAGAGTTCCAGGTGTTCACGGACGCTGAGCAAGTCGAACAGGGCGTCAAACTGTGGGCAGTATCCGATCTGGCGGCGTACTTCAATCTGCTGCAAGAGGATGTCAAAGCCGTTGAGTGTGGCTGTGCCGTGGGTCGGCTGGACGTCACCCGTGAGCATCTTCATGGTCGTGGTTTTACCGGCACCGTTGATACCGAGGAACCCGAAGCACTCGCCACGCTTCAAGCCGAAAGAGAGATTGCGCACTGCCACCTTGCCGCCAGTGTAAACCTTGCGGAGTTCCACGAGCTTCACAGCATCTCCATCAGCCTCTCCACTGGCAACACGTTGTGCTTCCCGTCCGACATCCTCGTCAATCTCGATGTCTTCCTCAAGAATGTGGTCTTTTGTCGCAGCCTCTTTCGTCTTTGCGAAAGTCTTTGAGTAGTCAAGGTACACTGCAAGACTCATGTACAAGACAGCTGTAAGCGCGAGGTAGAGCAGCTCGTACCCCATGACATCGCCACTGAACGGGCTTGTCTTGGTTTCACTGTACTGGATGGTGTCGATGCTATTCGTAACCAAGCTGAGGAGCCCATTTCCAAGATCGAACAGCGGGGAGAAGCGCCAAATGAATTTCATGACCGAGTTGACGTCTGAAGTCGAGTCGATCGTGTCCAGGATGAATGATACAATCATCAACACCACACCGATCATGAAGTTGAGCACGATCGTGTACGTCTGCGCGGACGCGTGCTCCTTGAACAGGAACGACAGGCAGTACGTGAATGGACAGACCGCAAGTCCGAAGAGAATGAACAGCAGGATCACCGACGGGAACGTGGCAGACGTGCAGCTGTCGCAGTCTTGACCCGTGAGCGACGAGATCTCGAACACGTTGATCAAGATCAGCGCGCAAGCACACGGGAAAATGTACATCACGAAGTCCCAGATGTAGTTGGACAGCCAGAATGCAGGCAACGACACCCAGAGACGAGCTGCTGATGCTTCGAGTTGTGCTCGGCCTGCTTCTCCTTCACCAGGAACACCACAATCGACGCCGGCAGGAACGTGAATGCGATGCAGATGAAGAGCGCTGCAACAAATGACGTGGTAGAACTGAAGACGGCCTTTGCTGCGGCTGTGTACGGTAACGGGTAGTTGTTCACCTTCAGGTTCACCGTCGAGGCCGCCGAGTCACTCGAGCTGTTTGCTGCGAAGAACCGGTACACAGCCTGGTCCATCAACGCCTTGAAAATCGCCGACGAGTGTGGAGCCGTCGTGTTCGTGAACACGTTGTAACCAAGCAAGTTCTGCGTGCTGTCGCCGTACACCAAGTAAGCTCCATACTGGCCCTCAACGAGATCAGCACCCTTGCCGTATCCACGCTCGTAGACTTGCTGACCCAACGCAACACTGTACCCGGTCGCGCCACTCGCATTGATGGTTGGATCCGTGTAAGCGACGCCGAACACTGTGGGGGAATCCGAGTCAAACGCTGGTTCCGAGATCGACAAAGACTGCGCGCTTGCCCCGGAGTAATAAGACGGCGCCATCACCTCGCTGCACCATTCTCCAGCTCCAGCTCCAGCTCCGGCCTGGCAGAAGTACGGCGTCGGGGTCGCGCTTCCTGAGTACGCGTCCGTCGTCAGAGACTTGACGGGGTCATCATTAATTGCCAAACTGACTTTCAAGATGCCAAGACCAGCCGCGATGAGCAGAACAGGGAGCGCTGCCACGTAGATGAGCGCTTTCTTGTCACGCTTGGCGTACCGGAAGCGCTTGAGGACGAGAGCACGCAGGTGCCTCTGGAATATCGACTCCGTCGTGATGATCTCATCGCATGGTTGATAGCGGTCTGCCGAATCATCTGTATCTCGCTGCGCATTGTTGCCCAGGGTGTGCTGGTTGTTCTCGTCGGCCAGCTCCGCCACCTTGATGAACACTTCCTCCAACGTAGTCACGGACACTCCATAGGACAGCAGACCCAGCGACTGCAGCTGACGGTCCATCTCGGCGAACATAGTGGCAAAGCTCGAGGAGCTCTGAAGCGGGAGCTGGAACGCGATCTCGCTGCCGACGTTGCTCAGGAGCTGCGCAGAGGGGACGTACGAGGTCACGAAAGCGGAAACATCCTTGTCATCGCACTTGGCATCATCCTTCACGAGGGTCAAGTTGTAGCTTGCGCCGAAGCGGTTCTTCAGGAAGAGCGACGAGCCACAGCAACGCAGTTCACCTTCAGCCATGATGGCAATCCGGTCGCCCAGGATGTCAGCTTCGTCCATGAAGTGCGTCGTCAGCACCATCACGCGGTCGTTGCGGTTGTTCAACAGAATCTCCCACGTACTGCGACGGCTGTATGGGTCCATGCCAGAGGTGGGTTCGTCCAGGAACACCAACGAGCTGTCGCCGAGCAGTGACACGGCCACCGACAACTTGCGCTTCATGCCACCAGACAAGTCGTTCGGTTTGGAGTTGCGCTTCTCCGTCAAGCCAACCTCGCGGATCTGACGGTCGACCACAGCCTGCAGCTCCTCGTTCGCGTAGCCCTTGATCTGTCCAAAGAACTGCAGGTGCTCCTGAACCGAGAGCTCTGGGAACAGGACGTCGTGCTGGAAGCAAATGCCGAGCGACTGGCGCATCTCGTCCATGTCTTCGTTGATCGACATGCCACGGTAGGTGGCGTTACCGCTCGAGGGAGCAGTCATACCCGTGAGCATCGAGATCAGCGTGGTCTTGCCTGCACCGTTGTGGCCCAGCAAACAGGTGATCTGGTCCTTGTACATGGTGACATCGAGCCCCTTGACTGCTATCTTCTCGCCTCCAGGGACCTGGAACACCCAAATGACAGTGCCACCGGCGACAGCAGTGAACCAATCCGCTTCGCGCCTTCAGCCGTGCCCGTTGAAAACCCCTGAGAAACAGCGTACATTGCGAAGAACGCCACCATGCCCACGAACGCGCCCACGCGAGCCTTGCTGAATAGCGTGCTGAGGAGGAATGCCAACGCCAAGACGCTCATTCCGAACAGGAAGAAGAATAGGAAGGTGACAATCAGCGAGCTGTTCGGGAAGAGCCCGGCCAAACCAGCAAGCGCCTGGACGACCGCGCCGACGAATAGGATTGCAGCGTACGTGATGTACCACGTCAAGATGATCGTCTTCTCGGTCACTCCAAGGATTTTCATGAATTCGCGCAGACGGAGTTCCTTCTCCTCGATTAGCACCACGAGGATGCGCGAGATCGTGAACAAGTACGCCATGATGAAGACGACCGAGAAAACGGTTGCAACATTCGCGTAGAATGGAGAGCTGGTGTAGTCGTCGACGGGGAACGGAGCGACGGTAGCACCCAATACTGACTGCGGAGCTTGGCGCAGAGGCATCAGCAGAGTTTCCTTCGTGCTGTTGGAGAGCCCGGCCAAAATGCTCGAAACATTCGCTCCACCGAGTGTGCTCATGGCCTCCTGAACCAAACCATCCTCATTGAAAGCATTCAGAAGCGTGTTGTCGAGCTCGGACGAGGCCAACGCGGTGGTCTGAGGTCGTTGGCAAAGGCCTGTAGTTGACTGGTTAGCCGAGCTCCACTCGGGCATGCAGGTCACAAAGCGGGTCACGAGAGTCTGCAGCGTCATGAAGCCCGTAACGGTGTAGACCGAGTAGTAATCCGTCACGATGTCCTTCTGGAATAGTTCCACGTCGGAGAGATCTCCGTCTGTGGTTGGCACGCGACCCACAGAACCCCTGTCATCGCCCCTCGTCGCGTTCAGACGCAACGAGTACTCGATGGACGCAAACGTTCCGATGTCATCCCCCGTCGGAGCGGAATCAAACACTATAGCGGCGAAGATCTTGGGGTTCTCGAGGCTGTCACCATACTCGTCGCTCTTGACGTACTCCGTCAGCGCGTCGTTCGAGTCAAAGAACTGGATGCTCTCCTTGAACGACGGAACCGTCAAAGCCACGCTGGACGAGTTCAGGAGGTCGACACGCGGGTACCACATGTCCATCGTCTTGGCGAAGTAGTTGCGAGTGAAGGCGTTGTCCGGGGCGATGCCGATCTTGTAGGGCACGACCTTGCCGCCACACTCAGTCGGAATGCTGTAGGGTGACGACGAGTTCATGTCGACCAGTCCTTCGGCCAGAACTCCCGTCCTGCACGCAGCCAAGTCGGACGCAGAGAGCTCTTCCAGGCGCAGGCCGTCGTCAACGGACTGACGCCCGAGCTTGAGCATCAGGCCGGTCATGGTGGACTCGTGCAGCGCGAACTTGGGCAGATCGGCGTCGACCCATTCGATGGACTGACCCGTGGGCTGGAACAGGTTGTAGCTGGTGCCCGCAGTGTTGTCGGCGTCGTCGCTCCAACCGAGAGGAACGTCGACTGTCGTGGTGAGCAACTTAAGTGCCCCAAGTAGCAGGATGAAGAACGTTGGAACGAGGATCTCGCACGCGGTCGCAAGAGGTTGGCGGTTCTTGATGAGCCAGTTCTTCCACAGCAGCGCCCGCATGAACGTCCAGGACGTGCGTCGTTGCGCCAGGTGCTCGTTGGTGCTCGTCATGAGCTTCTCCTGAAGACTCATTGATGCAGACCCAATGCGATTGACCTTTTCGATGAAGGCGGGGTGATCGGTGTGTTGCTTGTTGAAGTGTGTGCTTGGTGTCGGATTGAGGAATGAGCAGAGGACAGCTACTCACTCAAGGCTAGCGCGAAAACGTGACCGTCTTGGATGTGTGGGCGAAAACAACCTTTTCGTGGTGCATCTCAACCATTTGCGACCTGTACATGCTGCACGCATGGATTAATGGGCCTACATAAACTGAAGGATAACTCGGCACACGGCATGTAGATTGGTGGAAATGACTCACATGGCTTGGCGGTAAGCTCCTTGGTCAGCGTGTTCACGACGTGTTCACGACACTAGAAAACATCTGTTGCGGTTGTCACTTGGCTTGGAATCTCGTTTCGTGTCGCCTGAAGGATTTGTGCCGATTCGTGTGAGCCACTCGGCTGCTCCATCTCTCGTGCCCGGAAATGTATGTAAGGCCCACGGAGACTAAACTAACCGTCTCTCCGTAGGCAACGCGTTTTCCGCGATGACTTGGCGCTAACGGTTCGATTCCCAGTCGACAACTTCACGAACCCACTGTAAGGACTCACTGGATATTTGTCAGCATCAATGCAAGCACATCAAATATAAAAGAAAGACTATTGCCGTAATCACTCCTCTCATGTACACAACGTCAAGCGTGAATACCGGACGCTTGATATTTATTGGGCCCCTCGGTGTATCAATTGACATGATCGATACAGAAACAATGCATGCAGCAGTCGTACTACCTAACACACAGGGGGTTCTGTTATAGTACGAGAAACATCTTCAGTTTTGTATGGCTACAGACAATCCCCTCGCTAGTCATGGCGTCGGGAACCCACTTTTTATTCCTAGGTGAGGGTATTCCTGTCGTAGGGTGTACCATGGGGTGGTACACCGCACTGTACCACATATATGGTACGGATTGGTGCAGTCTTTTGGTTGCACAGCCCTAAAAAGGATGCTCAAATCGATGAGCGGGCATGGATGGAATGCGTGCAGATAACGATATATACCTCGGTAACACCGAAAAGGATAAACATGTATATGATATACACTGTAATGCCGTAAGAGATGTGGGGCATGATGTAGGTAATGATACTGAGAGCAAAATAATTTGCCATGATAGTATTGAGCCCCATCTCACTAATGTTGACAAGCACACAAGCTCCATTCTATTCAAACGAACGGCAGTAGCAGGTCTGAAAGCCGGCTCCGAAAGCTAACGCGATCGTTAAATATGAAATGCGGCAAGAAAACATGGACAATAGGAGCTGGTGTCCTGGTTAGACACTTCCAGACGTCCTATACAAAGTGGACTTTTCCCATAGTTAAGCACCCCAGAACATTCATATTCCGTGATTTTCTATTCCTTATGACGATTGAGGGGTGAGGGGGAATAACTTACTTGGCTTTGTATTGGACGGTCATTCAGAAATCGTTGGAACCCACCTTTATATTCCTGATGAGCGGGTATTCCTCACCTAGGGATTACTACCGAGGGGATCGTCTGTACTTCTGTATACCGAAAAAAGTTGGAACGGAATAGACCTAACCCTAACTAATGATGATTAACAGAGATTATCACCACAAGATGGTACAAAAAGGCCATTTCCTCTGAACGAGGCGCTCTATATTATTGGCACCTTGGTTAATGGAGCTGCAAAAGCCCACAGCTAGAGTTCAGGACACATGTAGTCTAGTGACGAAGTTTGAGCAAGCAACGGGTAGCGGTTTTCTCTTTACGGGTCATAAGCTAAGAATGTAGCCATCTATTACGGGGAAATTAGGGGCCCAGTGTCGTTGATAAAATATGCCTCACTTCCCGCTATTTTGATGGCGGTACTTAGCTAAAAGATCATCAAGCAGCAAAGAAAAGCCACACCGCTAATCACGAATGAGGATTTGTACCGCATTGATACCTCCGTAAAAAGTACGAGATATCGTTAATTGTGTTGTTAAATATTAGTGTCACGGATTAACGGCTAGCACAACTTGCATGGGCACGCTTCAAGTGGCTACATATGCGCCCCGTGTAGTTGTTCGAATGTCCGTAGGCGAGCTAGTTTATCGATCCTACGGACGGCTGTAGTCCTTACTAGTACTTGGCTTTGGTTTGGCTCATTTTGGGGTCGATTCGGGAAAATGCGGATATAGTTGGTCTCAGATGTTCAGAGGTACTGTCGCATCTCGTGGCGAGAATCTCTTTAAAAAGGTAAATAGGTCGATGAGCCTCAAATGGTAAGAAAACAAATCACTGATTGGCTACAGCAAGGTGGCAAGTTACTTCCCCGGTCCTGAAAAGACTTAACAGTTCACAAACCAATGCATATCTGGAAAAGTAATGACTGTATTGATGCTGCGAAACCTGCATTCGAAAGCTCTAAGTGCGGGCTTTCCAGGTATATTTTTTACGAGCGCTTAACACGACACATCATCTATGATGGTAAGGTATATTAGATTACTTAGCTGAGCTTGAATCCTAATAACCCTGTAGCCCGGATAACCCCTAAAGCATGTTAATTGATGTGCAGCTCCTGGTCAACTTGATGCCACGAAGTGTAGTCCTCCCTGGCCATATCCACGATCCACGGAAAGTGGCAAGCCATCGTTGGTGGCGTCCTGGTCGCATCAAGGAAGCTAGTTTGGTTGCGTAGCGCTTCCGCGGCTAGACGAGTTGCGGTTGTGTTGACAGCTTTGTTGTGAAGAGCCCATGTTGAAACTCGTATCTTGTCTGCGAGTCGTCTGCATTTCAGGTACCACCTCTGCAGCCGTCCGGCGTTCGGCGATTTGCGATCACTCATGTATCGCACAACATGTTGGTTGTCCCCCACTACGGCTAGACCGTACATCTTATTAGCACTGGCCGTGACGAGTAGATGGTATAATGACACCAATGCGGTCAAGTTGATGGTACATCTTGAGGAGGGTAGGTATACACTTCCCCCTCGGATGCTACGGGGTTCGCCATCGGAGATCAGGAAAAAACCACCTCCCCCTGACCCTGGGTTTTGGTTTGTGTGCCCATGTAAAAAAACCAAGCTTGTGCCCTAGAGTCAGACCAATGCCCGGCGAGGAGGTACCGTCGCAAAGTTTGTTCATCAGTTGCCGTGATACTCTCCATTCCCCATACGTGTGAGGGGTCAGCGGGATGTCTCGTGTTAATTGAGAGTACTTTCGTCGCAAATACCGCCGGTAAGCCAGCTGCCACTCCTCCATTATTTTGCTGTGGCAAGGCGTTAGGCTTGATTTCATCTATTCTGCTCCGCCAGATCGTAACCAGAGTTGCGCAGATTCCAGCTTTCCAGTACCGATTGAATACTCGTAAACGACGTCCTCCACTGCTTCGCCAGTGTCACTTTTGGTAAAGTGTGCAATAATTGATTCCGGTGGCAAGTTTAGATTTAGTGAGAATATTTCACTGACCGTGCCAAATCCTGTGTGGCCATTAGCTCCGGCCCACCCCCCGAGAAAAATATCCCACGTTTTCTTGGCTATGGGGTACCCCCAAAAAATAACGACACAGCATCTAACTACCATGCTCGCAATGGAGGTACTCCACGACCCCTCTTTTTCTTTCGCTGTGTCGTTGTTTGTTGGAATTACGTAAAACTAAAATAATCATGGTAAAGTACTTTAACAGCTGTTAGATACAACCCCACAGTTTCGTTAAAATAGCCCTCCCTTTCGGATGTTTTTAGCAATCTGAACCATGAGGTTTTTTGCTGGTTAGATTGATATACGACAAATCAGTGTTCGAATCCCATTGATTTCAGCCAATAGAATAAGCCTCAATATTAGACCTATGATTTATCAGATGATATACTATGAATTAGAGAAACTGAAGTGCCCCACACAAAAGGTGGTGAATCCTACTTTCTACCGCAGCTGGCTCACATGTCAGAGCTGTCGGAGATGCACTTGACGAGAGTCCACGCGGCTGCTTGTAGTGCGAGAGCTTGTAGTCGTTGTGTCCGTGGTGCTTGATCGCTGTTTCCATCAGCGCTAGGAAAAAAGTATTTCATATCAATAGTACTGCTATTTTTTGTACTGAAGTATTAACTATTGTAATATATGAAAAGCCATATTATTGATATCGACACCAATATATCGGTAATATAATATTTGTCGGTTCGGTCCACGCGGACCGGTCAAAACGACAACTTGAGTGGCTCTGGAGAGGCAACAGCAAGCTTTCTCCACCGTACAACCAAGCTGTGCTTCGCGCACTCACTCTCTCATTTCCTATTCGCCCTGCTTGAGCCTCCACCGTTCTCCACGCTATGACTTCGACCACGAACCGCGACCTCTGTCGCTTCTTCTACGCGGCGACAACTGACCACTGCTACGCCTGCAACTACTGCGGCACGCGCCGCAAGCAGCTTCCCTCAAGTGGCTACGCCAACCTGCTCAGCTATCTCAAGGACAAGCACCCCAACGACGTCGGGGACTACGCAGCCCATCAGCTCAGCCAGGCTGGATCTCTCTCCGCCTTTGGCGTTGTCAACCCGACGGCAGCCAACATGTACCGCTGGATGGCGTGGGTTGTCGACCGCAACATGCCCCTCAGCGAGGTCGACGACCCAATCACCCGGGCGATGTCTGCCCTAGATCCCACCTGCTCGAAGACCCTGAAGCTCTACCTGGCTACTACGAAGGCGCTTGTCGAGGGCATGATCGGTGTCGACATGCAAGGGGTGTGCGGCGCCATGTACGACGGTTGGACGTGCAATTTAGAGCACTATGTTGCTCTATTTGGCGTGTTCTGCAAGACCGGGAAACTTGAGCAACCGCTCCTTGCTATTGCACCAATGGGAGAGGGCGATCGGACGGCCCCAGCGCATTGCGCATACATCACGCGCGTGTTCGAGAAATACAACCAATCACTGGAGAGCTTGGCGTTTTTGATTGGCGACAATTGCGCCACCAACCGAGCAACTGCGACACGCCTCGAGGTCCAGCTGATTGGCTGTACATCTCACCGCTTTAACTTGGCGGTGAACAAGTGCCTGGAGGACTACATGGACGATGTGAGCGCAGTGAGCGCGCTGATGCAGCGTTGCGCACCATCAACAATCGCGCTGCGTTGAAGGACCAGACGAAGCTGTCGCCGCTGCGCCCGAACGTGACCCGTTGGGGCTCAACCTTCAAGATGTTGGCGCGCTACGTTCGTATCCGGGACGATATCAAGCAAGTAGAGGCTGCCTTCGATATCATCCCCAAGGCGGCAATGCACGAACGTATCAAGAGCCTTCTCGAGGACCTTCGGATTTTTGACAGCGTCACCGTTGCACTCCAGTCCGACGACCTGTCACTTGCAGATGTGCGTGTGCTTTTCGACTCTATTGTTGAGCGCTTCCCGCTGCTGAAACCAAAGCTCGGCCCCACGGCAAGCATCGTGCACTCTCCCAGCGTCGAGACGGCTGCTGTGAAGGTATGCTATTATTTCAGTATTAATCATGTGCCTTTGGACACTACTAACGAACATGCTATTTGCCTGTAATATCCAGGTTATTAACCCTAATGGGGAAGACCGGTTGACAGCCAATGAGCGCAAGGCCATTCGTCATTTCGGGGTCTCAACAGCGCCAGCGGCCATGGGAGGTAAGCGCAAGGAGAGGGACGAAGACGACGACGCGCAGAAGAAGAACTTCGCGGCCGCCGTCCTGAAGGCTAAGAAGATGAGGGCAGCGCGGGTGGGCTATCGCTGTACTCGGAACTGCTGAAGAGGATGCCCCTACGAGCAACCGCTGCGAGCGCCTCTTTTCTCAAGCCAAGTTGGTGACCACGCCACAGCGGGCGTCGTTGTTGCCTGAGAACTTTGAAATGTTGATGTTTTACGTGCGAACAGGCGCTACTGGGACGTCAACACGGTCAACGACGTCTATCGCCAACTGCGGGGCTCCTCGTAAGTGATTCCGCATTTGCGGAGAGCGATGTAAGGTCTTGCAATACATTGAGTATTTTGCAATGATTACCTATTGTTGTTGCTGCTATTGCGTTATTTATTATTGTGATCTTGGTCCAGGAAATACAATATAATATGGTATTTTCCGAGCACTGGTTTCCATGACGTTCTGAAGGGTCAGGAAACAGTGGTCAAGCGTTGTAGTGCGGTAGGCTCGCGCTACCGCTTCGATGAGCTGGTCGATTGTGCACGTTTCCTCTTGGTACTGAAACGATTGAATAGAATGGAAAAAAGCCCAAATCTAAAACGTTCCTATCGGGCGAGCGCGCTGGTTGACCCTTCTCGCTGGATTAATATTATTCGTCGCTTGCCACCTACTAATCATATTAGTAATAACATATAATTAATATTAGTAGTGATATAGTAAGTCAACAAAACAGAGTAATATACATGGCCATTTCGTCCGAATAGCGGGGAGAACCTTGGTCTTGAGGATCCTCACGTAGACGGAGCGGGTCACATTTACGCACTTCGTAATAATAGTACCCTTTGGACGGTTGACGGACGTTCAAAGCGCCACCGACTCTGCCACGATCGGCCAGATGCCGATCTTGCCATCAAATTGGCACTTTCGATGACTGCCATAGCGCGGCCGCGCTACGGCTGCTAAAACGTTACCTATGTAGCGCTTGTTAGGCGACGAAGTGTAGGGCGCTGTCTCGTTAGTTGTCAAGTAGAACGTGTTTGTGGCCTTGTACATATTGAACCACTTCTCGTCAATATGGATCATGTCGTACATATGATGCAGTCGATACAATCTTGCACCTAAATATTATATCAATTTGGGAAAACCAATTATTATTAGTAATATCATTATGCGTATCACTCCCTCATATTAATGCTGTTACCAATAGGCCGCTCGACGTGCGCCAGTGCGTACGCCAAGCGCTTCCACTTGTGGTCTTCCGACAGCGTCGGCTTGACGCGAACCGTGACGCGCTGCACCAGCTTCTTGCTGATGTAGCGCAGCAGGGTAGTCTTGGTGATGTTCGTGGCGTGGGCCAAGGCTCGCGAAGTCTGCCGCCGTCGGTGGGGAGTGGCGCCACTCGCTGGGCGATGAGCACCGACGACGCACTAGCGGGCGGACGCCCTCGCCGAGGCTTTGGCAGGCCCAACAGCTTTTGCATGAAAATCTTGGTGGCTTGCTGGTGGCAGCAGCCAAACCTGGATGCCGCTGCCGACGCTGCCCCACGCTTCAAGCGGCCACCCACAGACCGCTCAGCGAGGAACAGCGCGATGGTTTGCCGCGTTTCCTCAGGTATGTCAGCGGTGCCCTTGGCACGTCCCATTGTGGTGTTGCTGGCTTATTTTGTTGTGCCGGTAGTGGCTGGCTCCTTTTGTTGTTTCGACACCTTCATATTAGTGCTGGTCGCACATCGTAGTTGCTATTATTTTTATCCAATAAAATAAAACGAGGTCTTATTACAAAAACCTAACTGTTAATTCTTCTTCGGACCGGAAAAGTATTCATTTGGGTCGGGAGATACCTCTTATCCTACGGAAAAGTATTCATTTGGGTCGTCAGATACCTCTTATCCTACGACGGGTTTACGCTTGTCCCGAGGTGACCTGTAGTAGCAAGTTTCAAGCTGCTGTCCCGGAACTTTACGGACTTCTCTGGCACACTGGCTTCCACTCCTTGGTCCTCCAGGTTATTTCGGTTCGGCAGGTTTCCCCAAGGTCGATGGTCACCGCGGTTCAGTCCCTGTTCAGTCCCTTGGTCCTCCGGGCATGATTCTTCCGGCAGGTTCATCCAAGCCGACTTGTTGCCAACGACGCAAAACGAACGCTCTGTTGAATAAAGCTATCACTACTATCTCTGTCTCTCTCTTGGCTAAGGGCTTTTCACATGCAGGCAACACTTGACTTGGTTTCACTATGGGTGGCCGGGCGCAATCAGCTTGCTCATCAGTCCCGGTCTTCATCCTACGCTTCGTGCAAAACAGATCCCGTCGGTCGTCTTGGTCGGTTGTTAATATCTTGGTTGGAGTATACTCGAAACTTGGAAAGATCTTGGTAGGTGCAAACATGCCCGATTCTGGGTACAAAATAGCGATGGGTCGACCTCATCCCCCTTTGCCTCCGGTTGGAAGCGCACTTGGTGTCTGGAACATCCAAACGGCGGTAGCCCCGAAGCGGCACTTGGGCATCGAACTCCACGATATCGCCCCAACTTTGGGGAGATCACATGACCGCAGCACTCTGCAATCCATCACTGCAACATGCCCTCACACAGCATCGCACTTGGTTGTCATCACTGTCCAGCATTCCAGGTGTCTTGGGCCGTGCGTTGCTTGAGCACCTGGTCCCTGATGTCGAACTTGGGCGAAGCCATTCCTTGCACAGCCCCACGTGTCACAGGGGCCTCAGCCAATCATACCGGGCAGAAGTTGAGAGGCGGCGATGACTGCAAAATGGCAGAGTCGCCTCGCGTCATTCCTCCGTTCCACGCCGGGAAAATCCGTCCGTGTGGTCCGTTCTTCGGTCGTACTCTCGCCCTTTCACGCCTTCTCTCCGTCGGTAACTCGGCCCTTTCGGGCGCTATTTTTGAGTGCCCTCCACTTCGAATCTTGGTGTTGGGTTGAGTACGCGCGGCCTTCAAGTCATAGGGCCTCGTGCAACGTGATCTGCACAGCCGAGGCCGGATCTTCTACGAGTTGAGGTCTTGGAAACGAAAGCGGGCAAGTTGCGGGCAACAAAGACGTATTCACGCCTTATCGGTCGGCTACTGCTTGTGCTTGGACTTGTGGGCTTGGGCAATTGCGGACTAAGCTATCCTACCTTCTTCTTTTCCTGTTTCCTGGCTACTATCCCTTCTCTGGCTTCTTCAACCTTCTCCGAGCGACTCGCGCCATCCATTTTCAGCATCTTGTTGCACCGATGGCGTCTACACATGCGAGGATTGCCACACTTGATCCTAGTATGTGAGTAAAGGCAGAACAGAGCTTCGAACTGCGACCGATAGAAAATAAACCGGTATTACCGGAGTCACACGATTCAAACAGTTATAACGGGCGCGACGTCACCAGAAGCTTCTTACACTTCGTTACAACACACTCATACCCACGCGAGCGCTGATGTTTTCTGCGTTGCAATATTCTCGACCCACTACACCACAGCCGCCCCGACGACAGACCGGTGTACTCCACAGGTGTAACGGGGTGGCGTATCATAGCCGTGAATCTCTTCTGTCCTGTATTATGCTCGTTGGAGCGCTGACACTGAAAGATCCCTCTCGACTGCTACGAGAGCTTCTCACTGTGAACAGAGTTGCAATGTCCGTTCTCCCCGATCCCGTGCGGCTTCAAATCTTGACCATGGCCACAACTTCTGCTGATGTCCGCTTGTCTTCACATGCATCCCCAGTCTTCCCACTGTTGGCCTCCCCAACAGCTTCCTCCACGCACTCCTCGAGTGCGTCTAGCTCCCTACTTCCGTCCCATCTGCCTCACCTTCCTTGTGCGACTGCATAACCTGGAAACGGTTTTGCCCGGCACGGAGTCGCAGAAAATCGTGCAGCAAAACCGCCGCAGTTCAAGTCCGATTCGGAAACCTAGACGATCTCGTCACGATCTTTTCTTTGTACCCGGAAGTCACATTGCACACGTCCATATCGCTTAGCCGATTTTCTCGAACATCCAAAATCCGTTCTACCTCGAACACCCCGTCGCCCAATTCCTCCGGTCCCCAACTATCTTCGAACAGGAGTTGTCCATCGAAATCGAATCGTACTTCGGGTGGGACGGTGAGTCGAGCACACGGTTGCGACGGAAACTACCAAACCAACTTGAGCTTCGACACATGAACTAGCGGGTACAGTCCGTAGCCCATTCCTGTGGTATCGAGCTTATCTCTAAACGCGTTCACCATTTCGTTAGCTCTGAACGGGCCGTGCCAGAGGTGCGCGAGCTTCCGAGCATATCCAGGATTAACTCGATCCAGATAAAGCCACACTTGGGAGCCTGATTCGATACCGTGATCCATCACCGAGTCATGGTGAAGTGCGACCCGCTCCACCACCGCAGCGTTAATTCTCTCAACTGATTGTGCTCGCGCTTGTCTTCATTTTCTCTGGATTCCCACCCTCCACCAGCGCGTGTCTGAGTCCTGGCGGCGCGTATTCTCCACCGCTAACGCGGCCTAATAGCTGTTTGCGGATCCCAACCGTGCACAAGGTTGAACGGAGTTTCGCCCCGAGTACGGTCTTTGGTCGTATTCAACACCAACGTAAGACGCTCGAGGTACTCGTCCCAGGCGCGCTGGTCGACATCGGCAGTGTACATCTTGATAGCGCGCGTGACCTTCTGAACCACGGCCCCGTTCGCTTGTGGGCGATACGCCAAAGTGGCTCGCTGTCGCTGCCCCATCCGACGGTTGAACGCTCGGAAGAAATCAGACATAATTTCAGGTTATCGGTCATGTCGAATCGCCTCGCTTTCCCCAAAGCGATGATCTACTGCTTCTTCTTATGCTTCAGCTAACGTCTGAGCAGAACGGGCCGCGTTCACTTTCACCAGACAAACAGGTGAACAGGTCGACCCACACCAGGAACTCCGTGTTCATTTGTAGGACGCCGGCAACGATGGGATGTAATCCATCACAATCACCTGGAATGGATACGTGGACACAATGTTACCCGGAGACTCGCCCCGAATGATGGGGCGTTCTTTTCTGGTCTCTCAGTCCACACATTCACCGATACAGATCTGGGCACTTTTGTATAGACCAGGCCAGTGGAAGTGTCGGCGACCACGTTGATACGTTCGTGTGGCGCGGTGACTTTCCCGGAGTTGTGAAGCCTGCCTTCATGACCAGCTCTCAAATGTGGCGATTGGTGTTATCGCGCAAGGTGGTGATGGATTTCCGAGCTCGGACACTTGCTCGCGGAGGATTCGACTGGAGTCTCAAGGTCTGGTCTACAAAACAAGAGCATGTATTCGGGGTACCGGCATCCCTGACAAGGGCATTGCTGTGGTTAAGTTGATCCCGTCCCCAGAAGCACATGGGAATGCGTGCGATCCTTCCCTGTATCCCGGAATAAGGCGGAGTTCGGCACGAGTTATCGACTGGTATTCGGGGTGCTTTCCGGATTGCCCAAGATATTCTCAAGGTCGCCGCTCTATGGAGCCTGTTATCCCGGACATGCTTCCCACAAAACCCGAGAAGGCCTTCGACCAAGGTTCCTCCCAGACCCCAGACTCAAGAATCACGCGAATCCCAAGAACTCTCGCGATGATCTCGTATCATCTCGAGATCCGAGGTTCACCCACGGAGGCGGTACTTCAAGCTTCGATAAAAATCAGGGCCAACACTCTGGAGAAAGATCCAGTAGTCAACCCAACGACCAGGCGTCGCTGGAAAGATCGTCTTTGCATGTAGCCTTTAACCAAACAGAGTTCGTTTTTCCCTCAAGTGCCGAAGTCGTGTTGGGCCAAAGCCCTGAGAGCGTTCTCCACCAAAAATTCAAAGTTCCTTAGATAAGGGATCCATTGCGAAATCCTGGACGTGAACTAATCTATTCCATATTCTGCGCATACGCCGTGTGGGCTTGGTGCGTTATATATTGCGGGAGTAAGCGTATAGTGAAGCTCCTGAGAGTGATTTGTATCGGTATTAGGCTGTATAAGTCGATATTTGATTGAATTGCTGTTTTCCTCTTAGAGGAGTGGTGCGCGTCCACAAGACTGTCCAAGTATCTTGGGTTTGGACCAGAAGACTTGGTATTTGGCCTTAGTCCTGGGCCTAGAGAAAGAAGAGAGGACAAGAGGTATCTGTGTGATTGTATATTGTGTGTAACTCTGTATATTTGGATTGAAGTGTTTGTGGGCGTTGACTGGTGTGGATTCTTGAGTCGCGGGGTTGATACTAATCGCCGGTCAAAAGAACCAACCACAAGGGGATACACAAGCGTGCGCCTGACCAGCGGTGTGCTGATAGTTCTCATGCAGCTCACTGCGTGGACGATCCTAGCTCTCTAGCTCGTGGTCGTCTGCCTATCGAGTCACATTCTCAAGACTTGCTTTTGCTCTACCGATCGCAAAAGGCACTCGCGCCTCGTCACATTCGGCCCACTCTCAGGGGAGCACCCTCGAGGCTGCAATGAAAGCGGTGGAGAAATCGTCCCGCACCCTCTCCGGATTGACCAACTTCGATATCGCGCTGCGGTCTTCAGCGTCCTCGTTGTCGCGTGAGTGATAGTACAGCAATTCACCCTCGCCTTCTTCATACTGGTTCGCCAGTTGGCTACAGGCCTTAGCCTCCTTTGGCGAGAGTTCATCGACATTACTCCGCAAATAACACTTCAAGTTCACAATCCAGCGTTCTCCGTCTTGGGCTGCACGGAGGTTTTAGACGAATTTGCTGAACGACTCCTTCGTGCAACACAGCGGGGGAAGTATTCTACCGCGACGCAGTTCGGGCCGCCGCTCCCCGCGTTGCTACGGGGGGCCACGCGCGGCACGGCGGCTCCGGTCTTGGTTATGGCAGCCGGGTCGAATTCACCGTCCCAACCCGAACGGGGTCGAAACATTGTCTCCGTTTAGGTCTTGGTCGCGGTTGGCCGCATCCAGCCGGTTCAGTGTCCGGAGATCCTCAAAATCGCCTTGACCACTGATCGGCACTCCTGCCTGCCGTTGTAGTGCTTGCAGCGTGAAGATCGGCGCACGCGGTCCAATCTTGGCAAACACAAAAATATTGCCGTTCTAGCCAAACTGCAAGTTCTTGCCACGCCCGACCGCGCAGCAGTCTGACGTCAAGCAATCATATCGTCGACTGATCGAGATTCTTGCTGGTTCGGATGTCCAGTGTGAGTGTACACTTTAAATGTTTTACGGTTGGTTGTTATCCGGGGGCAGCGTGTTGCAAAGATGGCAGAAAATCCAACAAGGTTTTACGATGTTAATGATCACTGGTGTCGTGGGTCGATCGAAATGGTACAGCAGGCTATGCAGAAAAAGAGAGGTTTATCGTGGGGGGGGGGTACGGTACCGAAGCTGGCAACTTCATAAACATCAAGAAGCTCGCTGGATATTTGACAGCATCAATAAGGTGCTAGCATTGCCGTAATCACTCTGACGTGCAGGACCACCGAGCCGCCAGGCAGCATATGATATGTACATACAGTGGAGCGATTCCCGCAGCGATTTGGACGGACCAGATCCCAAATTTGGGATTTGGCCGAGGGGGGACCCCCCTCGGCCAGATATTTGATTGGCTCCCAGACTGATGGATGGCCGTTTTATGGCGTCTTTCTAACCAAATTTGGGTTTTGGTCCGTCCAAAACGCTGCGGGAATCGCTCCAGTATGTACTCGGACGACGTCACGTTGATTAATCACATCACGTTGATTAATCACAGAAGAAAGCCAAATCTGAGCACCACGTCAGGCACACGCAATAGCAGACTCAGCGCCGTAGCTTCGCCCGAGACATACATCAGGCCGATCATCACGTCGAAACAAAATGAGAGATACTGTAAGTTGTGCCATTTTGTTACTATTATGATAAGTTTATTAAAGCTCCGCCGGGCTTCACTGCGAACTGGACTATCCTCAGATACTTACTGAAGTTGTAGTGTACATACACTTACGTCCAAAGCTTACCATCGATTCCATGGCATCGAGTGAGATTTGCAAGTAGGCACAAGCAGGCGACGAAATGAAAATCCAGTAGTCGCGTACAGTGCTGTTAATTAACAGCAAGATACGTACACGAAGATCAGTGGCTTCACAAACACTTTTGCACCCCGGAGAAGAGTGTGGCTTCATCCTGTGTGCCAGTGCAACGGACCAAGCGAGTTGGTTGACCTTTTTGGAGAAGTACCACAACCTGCATCGACAGCAACGAACAAGATGTTGAGCGCCTTGAACCGCGCCCATTCTCTCGAAATCCCGGACGTAGACGTTGAGTTTCCGGTGGTTAACTGCGACCTTGACACATCGGATCTACTCGAGATCTGCGTCTCCGACGAGCTGTGGGGTGATCTCCCCGAACTAACAAACGAGATGGCTGCCATACACACCGACGTACCAGACACCGAAGCGCATTGCGGCTCAGAACCCGATGATCCGTTCGAATCCGCCAACACACACGTGGCGAAAGACCCCTCCACACCCAAGCTGGAAAAGCCAAAACGCCCCAAGGGAATTTCCTCCAAAGCGAAGATTGAAACACTGCAGAGCGAGCTCAAGGCATTAACGGATCAACTGCAGCAGCTGGGTGCGGCGCGTCGTCAAGAAGCTCTCGCTACTCGGACGTTATTCACGGATCGACAGCGCGTTAAGCTGTGGAAGCAGATCGCCAAGAGACAACTAGAGCAGCGCCATAAGTCGGAAAATGAGAACGCGACGTTGCGCGTAATGATGAACCTACAGATCCAAGATGCTTGGAGGCTGAAACGGCTGTTGAAGAGCCGAAAGAAACTTGAGGTAAGGCCAACTCACTACCTACACTCTCTTGATTTGGCACTAAATTGGCGTTCGGATTACTTTTATTTTTCCAGGCGATGGCGAGGATGCTAGGAGTGATGGAAGAAACCAGGTGCCGTCGGTAGACGTTTACGTTTAGTTTGTTTTAGTTTCTGCAAAAATGTACTACATATGTTGTCCATATTTTTTGGTACCTTAAATGCCAATACTTCGTCATTGGGCTAGGTCCAGATTCCCCAGACTGACTCAGCAGGCTAGATGGATGCAATACGGCATTAAGCTTTCTTAATGAAGATGATCTGGAGCGCTGGGGGAGGGGCATGAAAGAATAGTTACAAATAAATAATATAATTGTATAATTGTAGTCACAATATTTCTCCTCGGAAAAACTCACACTTCCGTCCACAACAAGACTAGTTGAGGGAGATTTGATGGTTCAATAATGGCAAAGTGGGTTCATCAGATATGCTAGCTAGTAAGTTTTTTTTTTATGAGTTGCAGGGGTACGCCGTGTACCGTACACGCTTTCCAGGGCTCTCAAAAATATATTGTCATTTTGAAAGGGGTATTGTGGTAGGGGGACAATAAAGTATTGTATTGACCCTCTCAATATTTTCAAATTAGGGTGGCATTGATAATAATTAAAATAGACGCTTTCAGTTCAAGGCACGTGCTTTGGGGGTAACAAGCTTGCATTTTTCTCAAATGAGTAGCTATTTTATCGATATCTAGCATTTATTGCAATGCATTGACCTTTTATAGTGAAACAACAGTATTATACAATCCCTAGGCAATACTAGAGTACTTGTTGGGGGAGTCTGCACGCTTTTATTTTTTGTCGAGGAATACGACTGTATATGAGCTTAAACTGCTCAATATGTGAAAATGATGACCGTGTATTGTAAGCCCTTCAGGGCTCAAACATGGGGTCAATAAAGTGTACGACCCTGGTTTGCGTATATGCTGGATTTGGCTTGACTGCAGGGCTCGGTAGTAGAGGCAATATTGGATTATCAGTAACTCCTTGTCGCTGCAGTACCGGTAGATGACTTGCTGGTGGTGTCTGCGGGTTTACTCCATAATAATACTATAAAGATAATAATAAAGACTATATTATAGTCTTTCCTGTATTTTAAAGTGCCCGATTGGCCACGGAGCAGTACATTTTTACAGCATAAAACCCACTCCCATCAGAGCCATTGCGCGAGTAAAGCCAAATTGTGGAGTTACTCATCCTAAGAACCAGCAATCGAAAAATCAGCGCGTCAACCGGTCAATTGACCCTTGTTTTGGTATAGAAGTCTCGATCTTGCGAGTGACTCATGAGCAGATCTCACCAATAATTACAATAGTTACCCTTCTGTGATAACTTACTGACACGACAATTCAAATAGGTAGAACTATTTCGGAATGTCCATTGGAGTAGGAAATTGAGTTATCTAGCAACTAACTAACGAGCTGACTTTCACCAGTACTTACTGATCAGTACTTAGGGCGTGTTCCGCAGACATGAATTCCAGCGTTTTAGGGCCATTCCAGCGGATTTTTCGCAAACAGCGGATCGGCCAAAACTCTGCGTGTTCCGCATGCCGATTCCATCGGATTTTGAGGCCAAATCCGCTACACGCTAAACGCCCGAATTTGGGCGTGGGGAGGATCAATCCAGCGGATTGAGCAGCTGGGGCCTGTAATAGCACATATTGGTCGCTCGAGTTTTTTTTTTCTTCATACTGTGTCGTGAGCGCACCAGTCACGACCAACTGTGCGGCGGCCGCGGCGGCTGGCGCTTTGCTGGGGCGGTAGCGCCGCCAGCGCAACAGACGGCTCTGTAGTGTCAACAAGCTGAAGGTACCAGCCAGGGTATGGGCATCAATGGCATTGCGGCAGTCGCTGCAGACGCGACTTGGGCCTCCTTGGAGGTAGTGGCGTGTGCCTCCTTACTCGTGCGCTGTCGCTGCAGACGCGACTTGGGCCTCCTTGGAGGTAGTGGCGTGTGCCTCCTTACTCGTGCGCGATACAGGAGGTCGCGACAATCGAGGAACTGCTGCAGGCCGCAGCAGCCCTGCAGCCGAAAACCCTGTCGTGCCTCCAGCATATCGGTGGCTCCGAAGATAGCATAGAGCCGTGAATCGGTGGTGCCGAGCTCTGCAGCCGCACGACGGATGCGACTGACCGTGTTGCTTCAGCAACGGCTTGCGCTACAGGTAACTAGTTATATACATTTTACGTCATCCCTGTACATGTAGCAGGGTGGGTGCGCACGGAGCCGCAGTGACGCAGCAACTCGTCTCAACTGATAAGAATACTCGCGTCGGCGCTTATCTCCTCTTCCAAACATTGATACACTTCATTCGCTTATACTGCAGCATCAACAATGTTCTACAGTGTCTTTTAGCGCATAGCGGACTGGAATCTGTGTGCTCCGCAAACGCTTCCAGCGGAATCCTCAAAGCAGCGGATTGCCTCTTTCCAGCGGAAAAGCAAAGCCGCTGTTTGAAAACAGCGGTGCTGCGGAACACACCCTTACTTATTGCTTCTAAGCTTGAAGGATGCCTTATGTCTGCAAAGACGGCTTACCGTGTACCTGGTCATGGGCATTTCGATCGAACCCGCGCAGAAAATCTTCACTTGCTGCTGCACTGGCTCAACAGGGTGATCAAAGGCCGCTCTCGGTGATTGGCTTACAATGTTTTGCCCGATTTGTGCAGAAAAATAGTTGACTTGTTGCTGCCAACATTGACACCCCTATTAACCCCCATTAAGAAGGATTCTATGAAGTCAACTACTCACTATTCAGTCTATGCTTCTACTTTACTTTTTCTTTGCCGCAAGAATTACGAGTGGTATTTTGTAGTCGCAACTTCTATTATATTTGTTCCTCTTCTTTTCTTCCTCTTGGTACTCTTACAAAGTGACGACTATGGGGGTATACTGGTGCCGTCCTTACTTTCGAGTACATTATCGCGGACTTTCGAGTAATGAGTAATGCACTCGGGCTTTCAAGTACCGTCGAGGGACATCGAATATGCATGACAGGGACAAATTAAATGGATATGCGGGACAGATTCTATCCATCCGCGGCGGGATTGATTGGGACAAAATGCATGGATAGCAGTTATAGAAAGGCGTAATGATGTACAGAACACTTTTTTTGGAGCCCCGTAGGGAAGGGGGGATGAGGTAGGGCTGCCCAGCGTACGCTTCTCGTCGCCCCTCTGTGTGGGCTTTCGAGGCTGGTTTCCTAGCCTAGAGCTTTTGTCGACCCTCCTTAATGTACTAGTATACGACCACCTTCACACATTAAACCGCAGGTGCGGTTTTTGTTTAGCTTACTGAAGGTCTAGAAAAGGTGTAGTGATTGCGAGACGGCGGCAATGGCGGCCATAATTGATGCTGTGCGACTAGATCTCCGCGAATCTGGTCTGTGTACAGATAATCGACACCACCAAGTCGTTTTGTGCATGATCCTGTATGCAGAGGGGGTCCGTGGCGGCTGCACTACTACCGTCGGCTCCCAAGGAGGCAGTGCCGACAGCAATAAACTACATCTCTTCATGAAGTCTCTTTGATAGGTCCGGAAATGGACATACCGTATTGCTCCTGTCCTAAGCGAACTCGTTTCCTAAGCGAACTTTTGTTTTGGCCAATAGCGACGCATTATTTTTAGCATATGTTTGGGATAGGCAATAACCTAAATCTGAGCCCCGAGCGACTAATTATAGGCTTGCTGTAGCGGGATGCTATCGCATCTCACTCTTCAATAGTGTCGACGATGACTCGACCTCGTACGAGTGGCAATGGCCGGAGGCAGAGGACGTACACTCGCATTTCAGTCGATTACACGCACAAGCTTCAAGTTCTCGACAAACTGGCGAAAGGAGCCGAAGTAGGCGCAGTAATTGACGAGCTCTACCCTTCGCTCTCGAAGGCGGAACGAAACAAGAAGCAGAAGCAAATTTCCAAGTGGAAGAAACAAGCCGGCTTCATTAAAAAGGTATGTGACGATGGTAAGGGGCACCTACAAAACTTCCGCAGGAGTGGTGATGCAACGATTCTCTCAGCATCCGCTGAGAGAGATATAGTCTTGTGGCTGAACTCCATGCGAAAAGAAGGCTGCCCTGTATCGGCGAAGATGCTCGAGCTCAAGGCGTTAGAGGTAGCTGCAGACGAAGGAATTTCCCGCGACGTGTTCAGCGCGTCCTACTCGTGGAGGCGTCGCTTTTTGCGCAGGCACAAGCTCTCCATACGCGCGCGAACCCGACAAGGCCAAACCACGCCCGCCGACGCCGAAGCAGCCCGGGTGAAGTTCCTCGAAGAAGTCCGACAAGCGATCTGCCAGCACAATATCACAAAAGTCTTCAACGCGGACCAGACAGGTACGCAACATCGAAGGTCG
>JAIKVE010000204.1:0-26541 GCA_024679115.1 Phytophthora pistaciae | reverse complement strand
GAGGGGCGGGCCCCCCGAAGTGCCGTCGCTAAGTCCGCAGGCGAGAGCCAACGCGCGAGTGTCCTACTGGTAGTGGAACTAAAAACCATATGATTGGTTAACCCTAGTCGTACTCGGTAGTCTACAGCCCGTACTCGGAAGTAGGTCGCGTTCGACCATGGTCCATGGCTCATGGTGGCGCACGGTGAATTGCGGATACTGTAGTCTAACCAACAGAGAGAAGGAACTCGGCAACAAGCGTCCGCCATACATACGCAACGAGCGTTTGCCATACTTTTGTATGTGTTCCCTCGTAAAACGAATTCCTAGAAACTCGATGAGATTGAATGTTGTTCGCTATAGCGTGATGTCATCGTGGTCTCCAAGTGTGAAGCCGTAAAGGTGTTTGGTCATTTACATGAGTTTCGAGGTTCACAGCCGACAAGGCGGCATGTGTTCTGTGGTTCCTGATGCAGGTAAATATGCCGGCGCCAATGCAGGTAAACATGCCGCCACTAATGCAGTTATTCAAGCCGAGTTGCATGCGTTCGAGCACGATAAATGAGCTTGGTGGCAAACACCTCTCCGCCACACCCAACGTAATATAAATGTCATGAACTCACGTGTAATTGCTTGAGTCATGTCGGACGCTGCGTGTCCATGCAGCCGTGGCCGGAATTGTTGATAACGTGGTGAGGGTGGACCATTCACGCACATGGCCAAAACGTCATTGCACTGCTTTCGTTTCATGTTGTGAGGCTAGATAAGGAGGAAAGAGTTAAAAGGGCGAACGGATCCCTCGACATACTACGGGTAGATGCCTTTGGTCGAGTTGGCATAAGGGTACAGTGGGCACGGATATGGATGGGTTTTCGTAGCTGCGCGAATCGCGCTCCGTACAATTCGGAGTCCGCACCGCGAATCATGTGCATCCCTAGTGTGATAGTCTCACAGACAAACAGCTACTATATGAACACGAGTATTGAACAAGTTGTGAACAACTTGTTGGTACAATAGTAGATTACCCAGATACATGTATTGAGCTGCATCGATGTCCAATACAAGCTGAAAGCTTGGGCCCACGCTAGGCTTGCCACTGGAGGCATAAACACATTTATCTTCTTGGTCTCCGTGGTCGCGCCTGGAATACCGAGCGCAGCCTTGATTCACACTCGCTGAACGAAGCGCTCGACTGGATCGAATAGCTACAGCCGTCGCGCGCTTGGCCGCTGCCATCATGCTCGTGCAAGCAGCACGCACTCGTGTATCAGCACTGCTGCCAGAGCACGAAGCAGCCTGCTCCAGTCGCTCGAGCATTGGTGGCGAGTTGAATGCAGGCCGTAGACACGACGCCCGAGTTGAACCTGCAGGAGCTTCTATGCAGTGGCAACTGCACAGCGACTCGAGGCAGCAAGGGGCAACCTGCTGCTATCGCATCCTTCTCCGTGCAGCACTTCACACGTGGCGATTTGATTCATATCATTGCCAACGCTGGCTCTCGGCGCGGAGATTCTCGCCGCAAGCTAAACCTCAGTCGATGGGTCCTTCCGGCATGGAATCGCTTTAGCAAGCGGTTGCCATTGACATGACAGGCATTTGCCTCGTTTCCTAAAGCAAGGTAGCGTAGCATTGGAAGACAGCGCTCCCTGAAAGTTGTATGGCGCGCCAATTATTGACAGCACTGCCAGGCCGGCAACGCCGGCGCTTGTTTCCAGGCTGGAAAAGCTCTGCACGCTCCAGTCGACGCAAATCCAGCCTGGAACTGGATATGAGACATGGCGCGCCACGTCATGCGCGTCAGGAGAACTATTTCGTATCTCAGTAGATTTTATCCCAAAGATCTGCTTCCAAAATAAGTTTGATCAAGAGTACTGCTAATCCGTTAGATCTTTTATCAGTACATAAGCAAGGAGATTGGATGCAGCAAAAGCACTCCATGGTCGTCAAGCAGACCTTGGCCGAGCAAGTTGCTGCGGTGCTGGGGCTCGTGGCGCTGACCGCCGACTCGGCTCCGCGGCCAGGTGTCACATGAGGTCGTGGGTTTCGGCCGAGTTCTCCTCGATCAGGAGCTGCGCGCCGTTAGGCTCACTTGCATCAGCAGTCAGCAGTCACCGCAGCAATGGTGGCGTTTTGAAGTGCCATGTAGCGAATTGCCCATCGACCGATATCAGGAAGCCGGCGCACTCCACGCAGACTTTTGCCGCACGCTGGGCAGCGGCACCAGGATTGCTTTGCCGTGCCGTTGGAAGTTCCTTGAGCGACGAGAGCTCCTTGCAGGCACTTGGCGCGCAGGAAACGGAGGTGGTTTGTCTCTGCGCGGCGCATGCCTTGAGAGTGGTGGCACTTGGGGCGTTGAACTTGGCGGCGCACTCGCCCCAGTATGACCATGTTGGACCGGCACGGGAGTCCAGGACTGCAAGCAAATGACACCCCAATCCGAAGACGGGAACACCATTGTCGAAGGATCAAGCGGGGGCTGCTGTGTCGGGAGATCAACTCGAGTCTCTAGCCGCGTTCCGTGGCTGTCCATCCGTCGACACGTCCTCCCCATTGATAAAGGCTTGTATTGTTGGCAATCCCTTTATGATATAAATATGAAGCCACCTCGCTCTGGACGAGGGGCTCGCTCACGGATACCTCACCAAATAATGACAGGTCTACCCCATCGCTACCAAACTAATAGCAACTGATCCCCAGCTGCAGGAGGTTATATCGACAGGTAGTCGATCAGGAAGTCTAGTGACTCGCTCACCGTCGGGATGTGGACGGGATCCAGGTCGATGTCATCGCCAAAGTCGAGGAACGGCAGCGGCAAGAAGTCATCGGTCTTCATCTCCACGTCGGTGCTGCGCGGGCTGCTGTGCGCCTCGGCGGGCTCCTCCTTCACCAGGTTCTTCTGCAGCGGCTCGAGCTTGGGTCCACTGGCTCGCGACGACGACTTCTTGCTTGCTGCTACGAGTTTCTCGGCCGCGCAGTCCACCAGCTTGCACAGCTCCATGGTGTCGTCGTCGATGCGGTGCTCGGGGCGCACGAGTTTCTTCTTGGACTTGCGCAGTCCACGCAGGCGGCGCGACACCTTCTCCTGATACTTCTGCGCGTGGGTCTGCACCTGGCGCACGGAGCGAGTGGCGATGTGGTCGGCGATGCTCTTCCACGGGCCCTTGGGGTAGAGCTTCATGGCCTCGAGGAAGCGGTCGTGCTCCTCGAGCGACCAGATTCCCTTGGCCGTCGGCGAAATGGGCTTGGCCTTGGCCTTGGAGGAAGGCACAGGAGAGCTTGATCCGGCAGCGACCGCGTTCATGGTGACGTTAGAGACTGGAATCTGTCGGTGGTGTGTCCGAAGAGCACTAGCGGAAGTGCCGCTGGCTGCTGGCTGGCTGCTTGCTCGCTCGCTGTGAGGCGAATTTGGGAATGACAGCGCTGCGGCGATCCCCTCCAGGACAACCACGTTGGAGGTCGGCACGTCCTATCAATGTCGGTAGAGCCTCTATGGTCAGTAAACACTCCCTCGAAGCCCCGGTTCTGTTACCTACCGCCATCCCCGCTTAGATGCGAGAAAAACAGGGCCGGTTGAGCGACGGGGTCAGCGCAGTCTCACTGGCTGGAGCGTGCTGGCGTGGAGGACAGTTGCCGACGATGCCGCCCCGCGTGCAAAAGTCCGGCGGGTCGAGCGCCTGTGCCCGAGGAACAAGTCAGGGGGACGGCGGACATGCCGACCGCAGCGATCGCCGGCAACACCTTGATTAACCCACAGTTACTTACCCGGAAATGCAAGCCGCGTCTCGCGAGGAACGCAACGTGGATGGCGAGCGTTGACGCCCGTGGGCGTGGTTGAAGCTCAGCTGAGTGGTCTAAACGATCTCGGTGTAATGAGCCAAAAAGTAGGAGCTCTCCTTGCGAAGAAGGCTTGTCGCGGAGGTCATGGCTCGTAAGCAGGGCTCCAAGCGAGCTCTCCTGCGCAGCCGAAGCCCGTGCCACCGATCCAAGGCTTGAAGCACGCAGGATGGGACGGGTGCGCGCCAAGCCCGGTCTTTGATTATTATTTCGGGCTGCATATATATCGTTTTTTGGGCTCCGATAGAGGCCCGTTTCTGGCCAATACAGTGGCCAAGTTCTCCGAAGCGCCGGTACAGACTGGAGCTCGACGTTGTTGTTTTTATGGGCTTCAACACCAGCACCACGACGACCAGCGCGATCGCCGCAGCGGTAATGAGAAGGCAATCCACGAAGCTCGCTCTGTGCTCGCGGTGGAGGCTTGAGCGCGACGGGAAGCGCTTGCGCTCACGCTGTGCTTGATGTACCAGAATGGTGGCACTCTGCGGGAGCCCAGAACAGTAGCAGTATTTTGGGCACGCCATCGTCCATGCACTACTGAAGATCTCCCTAATTTGCGTTTCACACTTTGGCTGGCCACGACGGCTGGCCACGACGCCACACAGGACTGACTACCGGCGCGGTCCGCGGCAACCTGGCCACAACAAGCGCGGCAGCGTCAGTCAAGCGAGACGACCACGCCACAAGTGGATTGAACTTTGAGTACGGTAGAGCTTATCGGAGCCTTGGCGTTCTCTACGCCCTTGCCAGGTGTACAGTACAGCTCTACAATCGCTCCTGAACCTCTACACACATGTGCATTTGCGTTGGCAGTCCCGCGGTCCACTGCGAGCCGTACCGCCCGGTACGTTTTAATCCTCTCGCGAAGGCCTCGCTTGCTGCAAGCCTTCGACTCACCGGCCCAGAGACGCACGGCACGACATCGGGCGACTTCACGGTTAGCTTAGGTGCTTGGGCGAGGCTTGTTCGAAACGCATCGACATCGTGTCAAGTCTGTTTGAACAGCACTCGCCGAAGCCCAAGCCAGTTGAGCGCTTTTGTCCGGCGATCCGGAAATGTCGGTAAAGTGTCGGTAGGCGGAGCAGCTGCGCAATCAAGGGAAGAATCGCCTGCCGCCATGTCGCTACCGACATGCACTTTCGCAGCCTCCTTCGTGGCTCGCGGGTGATCGAAGTGATTTCCTTCCGCCCTGCCATGGCCCCTGGAGGCTGGTCGGCGCGCCCCAGGCCCAGGGGAACTTTCCGATGCGACACGGGCTTCTCTGCGTGGATGATCTGCTCGCTTCGACCACTTTTTAGACCTCCGCGGCTGCAAGTGCGAGGCTTCGGGTCATCATTCGTGCAAAAGCCTGTGCTGGCTACACTATTAATAGCGAGCGCTCGCGAGAGCACCACGCGGATGCCAGCTATGCAGGCGACGACGCCAACGATCTTTTGTTTGACCCGCCGGACAACCGTGCGGCACCAAGCAGGAAGATCTACGCTTTTGAGGCGTGGCCGCTGCGAGTTTTTGTGGCCGCCATTTGACGAACGGAAGAGATCTGCCTTACGACGCGCGGCACAGCGCCGCGTTCCCAGCGGAGCTTGTGCCGGGCCACCAGAGCAGGCAGGCAGGACAGACAGCACAGCTATTGTGCCTTTCTGGCAAAACGCCCTCCGATTTGAGGTCCTACGTAGGACTTTTGCTCCTATTATTGTGCCTTTCTGGCAAAACGCCCTCCGATTTGAGGTCCTACGTAGGACTTTTGCTCCTACCTTAGACCTCATAAAAGTTAGTACCAAGGCCAGTAAAACCATGCATACCAAACACAACGGTAAACAAAAACTGAATGTAAACTGAGCGAACGGCTTACAAAGGTAGGAAGTGAGCGCGTTCAGTACCGCTATACCTGTAGCGCATGTACGTAGCTCCACGCTGAGCACGGTGACCTGGTTGTGGTGCTGCCTGAGTCTCCCCCTGTACGAGTGCGGCCAAACTATGCATTTGCCACATATGCTTTCAGGCGCACTGGCCTGATCTAGCCCTACGAAGGACTCGTTAGTCCTACGAAGGCCCAAATGGCCAGCTTAACATGGCCATTCGGTCCTTATTTCCAAAAAGGTACCCTTTAGATGAAGACGGAGCCCCTACGTAGGACTTCCGTAATCCGATGCAAGGCCAACAGCAAATCCTAGGTCTAGCCCTAGCCTCTCCTTCTTAAGACCACCTTTTTGAGGTCAGATTGGCCAAAGTTTCTGAAAGGCACAATACATGTACACCATTTCCCGGGCTGTTTGCCAAGTCTCCCAATCAAAGTGAAAATGTCCCGTCCCTGGCTAGCTCTAATTCCATGCTGTGTGCCGACATACAATTTTTAATTTTAGGCTACACCAATAGGCGAATTGCATGAAAAAGGCGTTTTTCCCAAGACTTGCAAATTTGCCCATCACCCGTTCCAAGCAAAGTGGTTAGACTGGCAAATTGCATGGGACCTAAGATGTTGCATATGGAGGTGCCTGATCACTACCCTACACGAACATAACAACAAGTGGTCGGAGCAAGCGGAAACTTGGTCATCCACTTACGCCCAACACAACAACTATGTGAGGGTAGTTTTATGTGGCTCCTCCACTCGGTGGGGGCTCTTAGCTATTAATAGCTCTTCATGCCTGCACCCCCCATATGCAACATCTTAGGTCCCATGCAATTTGCCAGTCTAACCACTTTGCTTGGAACGGGTGATGGGCAAATTTGCAAGTCTTGGGAAAAACGCCTTTTTCATGCAATTCGCCTATTGGTGTAGCCTAAAATTAAAAATTGTGTGTCGGCACACAGCATGGAATTAGAGCTAGCCAGGGACGGGACATTTTCACTTTGATTGGGAGACTTGGCAAACAGCCCGGGAAATGGTGTACACGTGCCTCAATCTAACTCGTCGAGCGCTGATCGCCAGAGGCGATTCACCACGGGCCCAGCGCGCGGGGCTCGTTGGTGTCTCCACTGGAGCGGTGCTGACGTGCCCAGCGAGATGGGCAGCCCCCCTGCGACACGCGATTGCAATCATTTTGATTATCCTTGCGTTTCATTGGATAACGGGAGCGAGATGGACCCTTTTGACTCAAAAGTTTTGAGTGATCGCAATTAATCGAAGATACAGTGGGGACTCACGTGATACCGACCAGTGAGCAACTTGGGGCATGTACAGTAGGGGGCCTACTAGACAGCGGCTTCATGCATACGACGGAATGCAACCTTACTTCACTCAACTTGGGCATGTATTGCGACTCTCAACTTGACCGGGCGTGGCCACCAGTATCATAGTGAAACTCAAACTGGAGAGATTTTCAGTTAAGTTACGGTACATGTAAATCTGCGGGTCAGTTGCCGAGATGCTCGACGCCCAAGTTGTAGTTTATCTAAGTGGTGCTCTCGCTTAGCACAGACGAATGAGCGCAAAGTATAAGCCATGTTCGTAAGCGTAGTCAGGTAAGAGATAGAGATATACTCGATAAATATCTGTCGTTGCGTTCCTTGCGGAACATGGTTTGCAACTGTGGGATAATGAAGGCGTCACCGACGATTGCTGCGGTCGGCATGTTCGCTGTCCTATAACCTATGGACTATGGATAACGCTTTTATTTTTGTTGTACTGTATGCGGTTCACATCAGCAACCCTACCGCACCAACCTACTGTACACACAAGTTTTGCTTCGGCGATGGCGCAAAATGTCTAGCGAGTTCTCATAGATTTTGAAACCATACTCTAGGTATGAATGGTCTTTGACAATCTGGAGTACGAGCTGTGCCCTAGATATGTTAAAACCTCTAGTCGCTCTGGCTGAAATGCTCGATTCAAAGCTTAATACTGTAGCATCCGGTTACCCGGAGAACTAAAGGAGGTGGTACTCGACCTCATTGGACTCGCGATGCCTTTCCAGCTTCGGCGCCTGGAACGACCGCAGGAACCACCGTGAGCCCACCGCGGTCAGGCTGACATGCTTGTGCTGCAAAGCCACAACTTCATACCAAATCAAATGGCGGCACGGGAGCTGGTACAACGCGAAGAACGCGCAGTCGCACGCGCTTGCGTCGCGCTGTAAGATGTGTTTCTCGCGCGTTGTTTTGTTCAGCCAACGCACCGTAGCTTCCGCGGTGGTTAGCCTGGGAGATGCCGGCGACTCGCTTGATTCCGATCTGCTGTTCACCGCATGCGCTCTGGCTGCCCTAGTTTTAGTGACGGACACGGATCCGCAAGCTCCAGAGCTTTGGCTAGTAAGTTGGGAGCTTATCGCGTCCACGGCGAAGCTGCTGAGGCAGTTGACCAGTAGAATCAAGCGCGGGTCGTAACGATCCACAGCAACAGGCTTGGTGAGCTCAAGGAGGAGCATCTTGGACGTCCACTCGCTTTCAACAAACTTGATCGTGGTTAGCACCTCAGCAGTGCATTTGGCCAGCAGGTTACTAGTAGTGCCTCTTGTGGGCTCCACGCCTCGATGTGCCACAGTTGATGAATTGCCAGCCAGTGATGTACTGGTTTGGCCATCAATAAGGCTTCCAGTAGACCGGAACGGGTCCTTGGGGGCCACGGCGTGGCCAACTGATGTCGTCGCTTCGGTGGCGAGGTGGGGTACGCTTGTGGCTGCTAGTTCCGCAATGTCGTTATCTCTGGTCCGCCTAAATGCCGTTTGCATCGGCTCCCAGTAGCTCTTCATTCCCTTCGTCAGGAAACTCGAGAAGTCGAATTGCTCCGTGCGCGCGTACGACACCCAAAGCGCACGATATGGTTCCCACATTTTATCAAACTGGCCAAGCAGTTCTCTCTTGTCAGCAAGAACCAGGTGCCGCACTAGCAGCGCCTTTGCCTCGTTGTATCGGGACTCAGCGTGTGCAAACACGAGTTGCTGGAGTAAATCGCGCACTTTGTCCGGACTGGAGGCTCGATCCGGCATCTGCGAATGAGCTTGGGCTAGCAGATCGTTGAGAGCCTGAAGCACATGAAACTGGCACAGCAACAGTTGCGCCTGTGGGAACTCGTGTGCCAGCACTTGGACGACGTCGCGCAACAGTTTGTTCATGACCAGCACTTTCGTTTGAGTCCATTTCGGGTGCGTTCGCTTGAAATCTTGACACACTCGGCGCAACAGCGATGGCGACATGGCCAGCGACCGCGCCAAGAAAACTGGTCTGGCGTTGCCCAGCGCATTCATGGTCAAGAACCCGTGCAAGTGCTGTTCTCCTTGCGTACTCGATTGTGCTGCCGTCGTCAAGTCCAACATCAGCAGCTCCGGGAAGACCTGGAAGTGCTCCTTCATGGCTCGACTGGCTAGACAAATCGCCTCGTTGGAGCCATCGTCGGCCGATAAAATGCTCGCGTGGTTTTCCATGTCTGCGTCCACGAAGCTCTGTAGAATAGGCTCCACCCGAGCAGCTCCCACACTAGTGTCTGGACTCGTCATCGTGCTCTGCGGGACACCAGGACCAGAATTGCTGGTAGGCGTTTGTGGCGGCTGCCGACTTTGACACTTCTCGCGCTTCTTCAGCCTTGCATACAGGTTGTGCATGTCCTTCATGGTGCAGACTTTGCCCGTCAACGCCTCGATGTGAGCTCGTGCGGCTTTCTTGTTGGACCCGATCCGGCGCATGAGATCAGCCTCGTGTGTGAGGTAAGGATGTTCGATCACCGCCGCGCGGTTCTGCGAGTACATGCGCCACTGCTCGAGACTCAATGGGTGGTCAGTGTGGACCAAGTGCTGACCCGTGACCTTGATGAACAGAGCTTCACCTCCGTCTTCTGTCAGCTCGCTCGCCACACACGCCGTGAAGCGAGCCTTGCAGTCGGTGTAGCGCACATTCTGCCGCGGTCGGGAGCCGCCAGACCGCGACGACCGCTTGTAGCCATGCGTGCACACGTATATCTGCGTCAGCATAGGCAATTATCATGGAGACATCGATAGAAATTAGCCGTAGAAACCCAATGTGGACGTTATTTGCAGGTAGATGGACAGACAGAAGGACGCACCTTGCGGTCGTAGACCCACCTGTCGGGCACCTGCAGCTTGCGGCGCTTGTTGGCCACCGCCACTTTCACCGTATTGCGACACACGTACATGGTGTACGTCCTCTCGCAGTGGGCCTTCCGGGCCACGTCGAAGGCCTCCCATGACGGGAAGCGTCCTTCAAAGGGCACCACGTCGTGCGCTGTGGACGCCATGGTACTGGTCCGTTCCGCTTCGTGCTATTCTGTCCCCTGGTTGTCTGTTGGACCAGCACGGATATAGCGTTACTTCACGACGTCAACCAATCACGTGCGACCTGAGCTCTTCGAGGTCGGCATGAGTGTGCACGTGCATGTGGGGCAATGCGGCAACCAGATCGGCGCCGCGTACTGGCGTCTGGCCGCTGCTTCCCGTGATAGTCAGCCGGATAATCGTAGCAAAGGTGATGCTGGTGGCTCTAGGCAGGTTTGCCGTGGATCAGGAGGCCCTGGCGCCGCTGTAAACGCCCCCAAGAAGGATCCGTTGTTGTCAAGACACCTGTTCCACCCGTGCAGTCGCGCTGCGCGTTGTATCCTGGTGGACTCGGAGCCGAAGGTGGTTCGCGCTGTGTGTGGTGATGGAGTGGAAGTGTCTGCAGGCTTTCAACCGGCTCATACGCACGTGGAGCAAGCTGGTCGAGGCAACAATTGGGCAATGGGGTACTACGGACCGAGGTTGGAAGCCCCTGCGCCGGCCTTTACGTCGCTGGCGGTGGATGATCGCCGAGAACTTGTGGAGCTGGTTATGGAGTCCCTGCAACATGAGATTGAAGCTGTGGACTGCTACCAAGGCAGCGTGGTGATGCACTCGCTGGGTGGAGGTACTGGGTCCGGCTTGGGCTGTCGGGTGCTGGAAAGCATGAGAGACACCTATTCGAAGGCTTACATCGTGACTGCATCAGTGGCTCCGTCCAGCACACGCGGCGATTCGCCTCTCCAGAATTACAATGCCGTGCTGACGCTCAGATGTCTGCAAGAGGTTGCCGATGCTGTTATTTACAAGGATAACGACGAGCTGCTACGAACGGCTGCTTATTGGAAGGCTGTAGCTCGGGAGAAAGTGAGGGCTGACAGTTCGAATCAGCGGGTATCACTGGTCGAGATGAACAGCATGGCGGCGGCAGATCTCGCGGGGCTGTTGTTTCCAGTAGCACCGGGCGATTCTGGTATGCATCGGTCGTTTGACTTCGGCAGGTTACTGCATGATGTATGCCCCATGCCTGCAACCAAGATGCTTGACGTCCAATCTGGTGTATGGAGAGATCGTGCTGGTTCGGGTGTACGCAGTAAACTGCCCTCTAAGGCATCAGTGGCGAAAGATGTCTACTCAGCGACCTTGTTCCATGCCCCAGTGGTTCCACAAGCGCGTTCGTTGGCGCTCCGACATGAACATGCCGCTGACTTCAACACGTCGCTTGATATGCTCGAGAAGCTAGTGCATCAGACGGTAGCTTCATTCCCGCGTACTTCTGGCGCAGCTTTGGCATCGAGTACACTGGTTCGGGGTTTCTATCCCGGCCCCAGTGAACTTGATCGCTTTTCAGAAAAGCTTGGTGCAACGGTTGCGACTGCGTTCCCCCCTGTGCCTTGGCTAGCGACAACACCACAAGCCACGCTCACCTTTTCTAAGTCTGCACCTTTCCCATCGCTCCAAGCGAAAGCTTCGGCAACCATTTGCGTGAATAATGGTAGCTTCTTGACGAGTACGAAGCGTTTCTTAGAGCGAGCTCAGCGTCAATTCCAAGCCGGTGCTTACGTACACTGGTACCGACAGCATGGAATGGAGGATGGTGATTTTGAGGCCGCCTTTGAACAATGCACGACGCTCATAAATGAATATGAAACGTTATTGCGATGACTCGGTACTCACAATATCAAAGATTACCGCTGCAAATCACTTCTCAAAAACTGAATCTCGGCTGCTAGTGAGCGAATGCGTTCTTTTGTGCGAAGCCATTGCTTGGCGCGAGTCGCGTGCTGCTCCTCCATTGATCGAAGCTTCGACTGAAGTCGTGGGTTTGTGCTCACTTCTCCACGTAATGCGTCGAGCTGTTGTTGAAACGCCGCCCACTCTCGTTTTCGCTGGCTTAGTGCCAATAGCTGCTGCTCCAAAGTCTCCAATTGCCCCAATGTAGTGCTGGGCAGGAGCAGATCGCCACCTTCTCTTGCCGGAACCACCGAGGTAGACGATACTCCACAGCATTTACACTGTCCTCCGATAGCCACTGCAGTAGATGACAGCTTTCTAGGTGATCTGGGCGGATCAACTCGATTGTCCGGTGGTAAGCTGAGAGGAACAAAGTTCTCGGCAGGAAAATCAAAGCCACAGCGTAAGACTTCGCGTGTCTTCGTGTTTTCTTTGCCTCTTAGCCAACTCTCCGGCTTTGAGTCGGCAAAGAGCGTAACATCAACAGGTCTTCGAGGCTGGGGCCGATTTCTTGGAAGCAAGACGAACTCGGAGAGTGGAGATCGCTCATTTGTCCAGTTGGAGTTCTCTGACTGTACAGCAATTGCATGTCCGCGGTCGCCCACGTCTCCTCGTGGTCGCTTCACAGTCGGCATGGCGTGTGCTTGTAGCACTGATGCGCGTTCGAATGCCGAGTATGCGTCTGGAATTCGTCGTGCTGCGTCCCTCGGGTTTACTGAGACTTCTCCTTGACCTCTAAGAGCTTTGCGCCGGATTGCAAGGTAACGCCAGTGACGAGCTATTGCTGCAACTCGTCGCCACACGGCCGTCGTGTTACTTGCTTGAGCTACAGTCATTCGTTGCTCACGCTGCTCCTGCAAGTGCATAGCGGCAGTCATCCAATGGCGCAAACCGTCACGAACAAACTGCGTGTGCCGAAACTCGAGGGCTTCGTGGATGCGTTGTTGCTTCCTCCTCTTCATCTCCAGGTACTGCTTCCAGCCATTGAACGCTTTACGCTCCAACGTCAATTTCCAGTGCACAAGCGCTTGTCGTGTCTTTTTGCGGTAACGTTGTCGCACCGATACATTGTGTCGCCACCGGTCAAAGCATTTCCTAAGCATTGTGGCTTTGCGGTGTTGCTCGGCGCGTGCCCGCGTAATTTGCCGCCAGCGCAGTACGGAAACAGACATGATCCATTGCGAAAAATGTTTTTGAAGCATGCGCCGCTGCGCATATCCACGGACCTGGGCATTTACAACTCGTCCAGCAGCCTTCGCGCGAGTAAACTCCGACCAGTTTGCGAACACTGCAGCTTCAGCAGCTCTCGCTTTCTTGGCCATGTAGTCTTGTAACACATTGTTCAGAGCCACATCACGATCTCGTTCGGCTTGCCACATCTCCTTCCACATACGAAAACAGCGTCTCACTGTGCACTTATAGTACTGCCCCTTTGCAGCTAGTATCATCGCTTTCTTTGTCTGAGCTCGGGCAAAGAAGCACAGAAAACCCTTCGTCCAAACCCGCTTCAACACTTGTGATTGAGAGTGAAGTGAAGCACGGTCGCGCTTTAACGCTTGAAGCTTCCTGCTGCTCGTGAAATGGTCCCAACGTGAGAACGCGGACGCTAAGGCTCTAGCGTCTGCAGCATCCAGCATAGTCTCCACTCGACTTAATCTGAGTTTTCCTTGGATACACCACGCCTGAAAACCCTGGAACCCCATACGTAACAGCATCAGGTAGTAGTGGCGCACTGCACGACGTCTTTGCTGCTCCCGCTGTTCCTTTTCCCGGGTCCGAGCACTCCAGGCATCCCAAACGCGTCGCAACCGAAGCTCCTGGCGTCGTCGGTGGAAAATGTCAAGCTGAGCTAGCTGGTGGACTCTCACTTTCCATGCCCTCCACGCTCTTTCACACACTTTTTGGTACATGTGGCGGTCAACAACACGGGCTAGCATCCGCTGGCCCCGAGTTCTTGTATGCTGCTTCGCCCAGACATCGAATGCAAGTTGGAGCAGGCGCTGATGAGTTTTACACGTTAGAGCATCGGTAATCGGTTGGTACAGAGATTTCTGATGCCGCCGCCGCCGCACATAGTCCCTCCACAGCGTTAAAGTTTCATGCAATCGAAGACGCAATCTCCAGCGCTGCATGCTCGTGACCAGCAAGCGATTTCTATTCGCCGTCGCAATCTTCACAGTCAGTTGTCGCTCTCGCCTTTTGGTTAGCGCGTGTCGACTGAGCTGACCCAAGGAGCGCTTGAGAATCCAATAATATAAGAAGAAATAGGCTCGCTGCATGAGAACATCGTAGTCCTTCTTCTTCCGGACAAAACCCCGCCAACGCCGAATTGCGCGCAACGAACGGATACGTACAATGACGTTAGATCCGATCGCACCATCCTTCTTCTCCCCTTCAACCCCAGCTGTCCACCTCTGTACAGCAACGAAATACACGGTTAGTCGCTTTTAAGAGAAGAAGAGAGGTAGCAACTCTTCGCACCCTGAAGCACTGCCTCTTCGTCTTCACAGCTGCAGCATTCTGCTCATGAGAATAACCTTCTTCATCTGATATAGACCCCGCTGCAATGGTATCCTCAGTAACATCAGCGCTATTAGCTGCTTCCTCCTCCGACAGCAACTCCTCTTCCTCTTCCAGATCCTTCATTTCATTTTCTTGTGCTTCTCGTCGCTGTTGCTGTCGTTCAGCCACAAACTCACACCACCGCGTCCAGAAGATCCGCTGGTAGAAGACGGAGCCCACTCGACAGGCTGCAGCGATGCGCTATTTATACCAGAACCCCCACACAGTTGTCAAGAATTGCCACGAGTTGAATGAATTCAGGTATTGTTTTGTTGACTGTTTGCCTCACTTTTCTTCGCACACACTGCGCCTGAGCGCGGCGTTTCCACGCTATGAAAGCACGCAGGAGCTGGGTGTATCGGTCATGCTGCTCGGCGAGCAGGATCTGCGTGGGTGGAGGCGCCAAAGGATCCACGAGGTCGCCATCGTCGACCTCGGAGCTGGTCACCGCCATTTTGATTCTGGGAGCCGGCGATTGGCTGAAAAGTTACCGTTACTTCATAGATGTAGCCATGATGTCATGAAGTTGAAGTTGTCCGCCATAAAATGCAGACGCTCGTTAGTCGGTTAGTTGCCCCGATCCCCGCCCTGCAAATACAATGTCAATCGCCTCCAGTTTTCCAGGCCAGTTGATGGCGAACCAAAACGCGTCGTAAAATTATCTCAATGGGAAGAAGGATAGCTAGCGTCTTGCCCAGGCATGAGCTCGATTTGTTGTCGCTTGGTAGCTAAAACAAGAGGGTCTTTGTCAGCCAACAATAGCCTGCTATAAACGGCCCTCATCAGTCTTGGTTCTTTGGTTTCTCCGCCACATCCGTGGCCGTGGTTTGGTTGCCTAGAAGACCTTCGATTCGAGCGCATTGCGCGCGTGCACCAATTAATGAGATGCGTGGTGCAAGTGCTGCCGACTCCAGAGTACCAAGGCCGCTACCGTCTCGACCCCCTTGCGCTCGCTTTGGAGCCCATGACGAGAATGAGCCTTCGAGAGCGACATCGCCGTCGACGAATAGACCATCGTCAGCTTTGAAATCTACGGGGCACCGGTTGATTCATGACGATCTGCCACAGTCCGACCCAAACGAAATCCGAGATGTCTCTCCGAAGGCGAGGGCACCGTCTCCTAGACTGTCCTCACCATCACGACTTAGCGGTCTCTTTGAAGCAAATGAGCCGGGAATGGCGACTACCAAAGACGAGATGCCGCCTCCCCGGTTGAGCAACCCGGCCTCGCCAACGCAGCGGTTCAGTGCGCGTCTCCAACCCCAAGACATTGAAGTCCCCGCAAGCGGATCTAGTCGACAATCATCTGCTGCTAAGCTAAGCGGACGACTTCAAGTCCATGATGATGCGATGTCGACCAGCACACAGGAAATACCCGTCGTTTCTCCGCGAAGGAGTAGGCCAACTTCTCCGTCTCATGATCATTCCGAAGAATGCCCCATCGAAAAACCCGTGAACAAACCTGAGGTAGCAGTGAAGTCCGGAATCCCTCTCTCGCCTATCCGACAGCTCAGCGATCGTTTGAAAATCCACGACGACGGAGCGATCACCAGCAAGCAGAACCTTGCACCCAAGGTGAATATCCCAGTATTGCCAGCTCGACAACTAAGTGATCGCATTTTACTGCATGACGAGGGGGCCAAAAGAGAATCGCCCGCGAAAGAAGTCGTTCCAATAGCTCCTGGGGCAGTAGAAACGACCGATACATGGGATACCCAAGTCCAAGCTGCGATACACAGTCAGCATGATGAGAAGCGTAGCGTTCATGAATCAACTTCAGATATCCGGACCATCAAGAGTTCAACACCAACACCTGAGGCCCCCGCTTCGCGATTCGTGCCTTTGCACAGTCAGTGGACCTACGGACAAGCCATGTTCGGACGATACAAGAAAACCCCTTACTTCTACTCGGGTAACATCGCCACGTATCTGGGGGCTGGGATGTTCATGGTTGTGTTCGACGACGGAACTCTAGATTATCGGGTGAGACGCGAGGATATCATGCTGCGGGAGCACAACGCCCTGTGTCCACAGAAGCGAAAGCAGCGGCATTCTCAAGGGCGAGACGAATCGGAGAGTGGGAAAACCAGCGACAGCTTCAGCGGCCTCGAACCAGGGGCAGACGCGAAACCACAACGAAAGTCACTTCCCAAGCTCGATTCAATGAGTGACGGCGACTCGGTGGACTCGTTATCAGCCCCAGAGCTGAATTTGCTGCCATCCCAACACGTCATGGTGGATTTCTCCGTTGCTCCACCCAAGGAAATGGTTATTAGCTTCGACGACCCCCGCACAAACAGTGGGGTGGTGTATAGTCACAGTCAGTGTGGCAGCGTTCCCCCCAGCGCAGACGATGGTGCTTGGAGGAACCTTTTGGAGGATGAAACTCTGACAATGAAGCGACTCGAGTGCGGCGTAGGCTACGAGGACGATTCCACGCAAGTGAGCGACTCAGATGAATCGAGTGAGGAGGATATGTCTATGACACCCTGGCAGCAAATGACGCAGACGTTTGGTATGGGCAAAGCTGCCCGGGTTCAACGTGGCACCAGACGTCGATCCAGCATTTCATCAATCTCCCAGATCGATCGAATGTCTATCACGCAGAAGAGCATGAAACAAATCATCCCGTCACCAAAGAGTCTCAAGCAGGTCATAACCGAGTACTTCATGCGCGGCAACAAGAAGGTTCAGCCTTCCAAGCTCAGTGACGAGCTCGCTATGGCCGAACGTATTCGTCTCCTAGTAGCAAAGCTCGACACTATGAAATCTGCTCGATGCAACGCCATCAGCCTTGGTTCCTCAATTTCTGCATCTCGAGGTGACAGCAACACTTTTCGAGTTGTCTATGAGCGCGCGCCCGATGGTGTGCGCGCGTATGGCACGGTCACAAAACTTGTTGAAGGCAGGGGGTACGCCGTCGTGACTGAAGACGACCAGAGTATCTCGGTGCAGGTTGTGCCCGAGGACAAAGTGGAATTCCTTCCTTCCGTTTATGAGCTGGAGCAACAGCTGAGCGACTTGGAGCGTTCACAACGTGTGCTTTATGCTGGCCAAAAGGTTCAAGTCTCGCTGTATCCAGGAAGTCGTTTCTCAGGACGTGGGCTAATAACGTTGGAGCGGGAGCATCAGTCTCGCTTTCATGTCTTACTTGCAAACCGTATTCGACTCGTGAATGTACCAGCCGATATGATCAGCCCACTGCGCGAGAAGAAGAAGACTGCGGTGACAATCACTGAAGACCAGTTCCTTATCTGCAACAACAAGGTCAAAGTGTACATCGGTGACCAGATTTATGTCAAATGTTCGGCTGGAAATGGTGACCTCGACAGTACCGCTGAAGAAGAGAAATTGGGACTTCTGAATGGTATTTACTCGAACCGAACAGCAGCCGTCGACTTTGCGGATGGATCCACAGGGTATGAGATTCCTCCACACCTCATCTATAAGCGGAAGCGCGCTAGTGTACCAGCAGATCAGGACGTGCGGTCTCTCAAGAATGCTGTACTCATGCAGGCTTCCGGTGGAGCTAAAGACAACTTCCCCATACTTGAGGAAGGATACCAAGTCAAAGCCGACCACCCGCGCAAGGCCGCAGTTGAGAGCTGCATCGTTATCAAGACGCATGCTTCGTCAGCGTGCGACCTGCGCTTTTCAGACGGCACCATTGCGTTTGAAGTGTTTCCGTCTCAAATGATCATCGACAGTGTGGAGCACCAGCGCACAATATCTAAGGCCACCGCCACCTTGACTGCAAACGATAGCTTCAATCGATCGCGACAGCCAGTGTATGCTGTGGGAGACTACGTGCTTGCTTGGAGCTCACGCTTTGGTCGATACTGCTCCGCCAAAATCATCGCCAAGACATCGCAGGATCTGCCTGCTACCTCAAATGAGGTGATATCAACTCCATCAGCCAGTTCAATCATTGGCATCGAAGCGTTGGCGTCCCCAACAATACATTCCATTGCCACGATACCACCTCCAACACTCAACTGCCTGTATACACTGGTGTTCGACTACGGTGAGAAGAAGTCGCAGATGCCACCGGACAAGATCACCCGCTTGGATGATGTCAGCGCGCTCTCTCACAACCAGCGGCTAACGAATTACAGCATCGACACGATGGGCTTTGAGCTGTCTCCAGTAACCTTCATGGTGGGCGAGTCTGTCATGGCCCGCGTCCACGGATCAGCACGCTACTTTAACGGCCTCGTGGAAGCAGTGAACGAGAAGGAACGAGTATGCGCAGTGTGTTTCGACTCGTCCGAACGTGACACTGTGGTTCCCTTCTCAGCCATGTTCTCCGTCGACTCGAGGACGCGCTTCACTGGCCGGAGTTCTAGCACGAAGCAGGCAGGAAGCGGGGGCGGCTCTTCATCCGAGACAACCTCGAAGGCTCGCTTCCTCTCTCGCCACCATGCCACGGAAGAGCCCGCCACGGAAGTTTCGACGCGTCCACGACGACACAGCAGCGGATCCGTCGGCAACATGATGAAATCGGTAGCAGACTCGATTTTCCGAGGCTCGCGCTCAAAGCCCAGCCTTGGGCCACGTCGAGCCTCACACATGATTACCGAGATTGGAGCCAGGGCCAAAGTACCAGAACGGTAGTGTCAATGCGTATCAGCCTACTGTACATGTAGATATCACACCACAACGATCCTGTGCCGCTGAGTTAGAATCCTGGCAGCGAACCTTGCGGTAAGACAAGCCGAGCCGAGCCCAACAAGAAAGAACAGCTTGCCCACACGTTATACAACCCATTATTTAGAAAATAAACCCGGCTTCCGCCGCTTGGAGTCCCTGACTTTTGCACCATGATTGCCCCCCGACATCTTTTCACGCCTGCCCAGCTGAACACGAAGCCACACAGGCAACACGACGACTATTCTCGCAGCCGTAGCAGTCGTCTACTTGGCAGCGAAAATGATACCCATGACGGCGATGAAGATAAGCAGAGCGAAAATGGCGATACAGATGAGCTTCATCTTTGAACAGGCGCAGCACTTCCTGCGCTCGTCGGCCTGCTTCACCTGCTCCAGAGCCTTCTCCACGTTGTCCTTGGCCGTATCGGTGTTCTCCACGATCTCCACCACCATCTCGCCCTGGTCCTGTACGAGCCCGTCGATCTCCTGGAAGGCGGCGTTTACCTCACGCAGCTGGTGGTTGATCTGGATAATGTCGTCCTCTCTCCGCTGCAGGTCTGCATTATCAACACAAAAGATCGAGTGAGACCTCAATAACTAGAAAAAAATACTGGAAGCATAATAATTCCCAACGCACCGTCCTCATCGTAGATGACCACGTTGGCCTGCGCGTAGATCTGGTCTTCGCTGTAGTTGGTGAACTCGGCGCTTCCGCGGTTCTGGCGGCCGTCGCCGCCCTTGAAACTCTGCGAAGAGCGGCGGATGAACTCGACCGACTGACGCTCGGACTCGACCAGCCGCTCGCACGTCTCCTCGAACACGCGCATCTGGTTCTTAAAGTCGGCCGAGAGCTTGTTGATCTGCGTGCGGCGCGCGCGGCCGCTCGGGCCCTTGGCGCCGCGGTTGAGCTCCTGCAGGCGGCGGTTGATCTTGGCCACGAGCTTGTTGCCCTTCTCCGTGAGCTCCGTGATCTGCGTGTGGTTGGCGCGCGAGTCCTGCGGCGTGCCGAAGAGCGACATCTTCTGCGCGATGCTGCGCGTGAGCTGGTTGAAGCTCGAGATGCCCTTGCTGGTCTCCGACACGAGCTTGCCGAAGCGCTCGTCCGAGACACCGCCGCTGCTGTCGCGCGGCGAGTGCGCGCTGCGGTACCGGTCGCCCATACTGGCTGGCTGGAAGGTGGGGAGCTGGAGCTGGAGCTGGAGGTGAGCCGAGCGCTACGGAGCGTCGGAGGCGAGAGCGAGAGTGACGTCCGCTGGACAGGACCGCAATCCAGCCAGTTTTCATATGCAAAGCATTAAGCGGTGCCGCAAGAATGCATACAGAAAGAATAGAGTATTGAGGGATGTGATGTGGACATTGTACACAACAGACAAATGGAAGTAGCTTTATATGTGAAGGACAAACAGCTTTAAGGACACAATATCTTAATAAGGGGGTGAAAGAAACCCGCGTAAGCTGCCAATTACTTACGCTTCGACGACACTTGCGAGTAAAGTCGTGAATTTGCTTTTTCGTGGCGCGTTGCATCATGCCGCTTGCAAGAGGGACCATGAAAAAAGCTGCTTGTGGCAGCGCGGGCGGCGATGGTTGCCTCGCGGCGCTGAGATTTGCGCGGCGCAAACCCGTGACAGTCGACGCTGTGTTGCATGATAGGGATGTCGGCGCTCGCTGTTACCGATTACACTGAGAAGGAGCCGGCAGCGCTTGCTGCTGCTTGGTCTCCGCAACCTCTTCGGCATGGGAGCGTCTCCCGGAGCCGAGTACGTATCCAGGTGGTGATTGAGCTCTTGGCCAACCACAAGTGGACTATGTTGAAGCGTGACTGCTTCTTACAGGTGTCTGAGCTCACATGTCAAGTGCAGCACGGGCTCATCAGGTCGACGCCGACCGACGTCTTCCTAAAAGCTGGCGGCTGATCGCGGTCGTCTGACGACCAAGCAGGCGACGCCGGCGCAAGGCTGTCCCCGCCGACGTCGTGCAATCGTCCGCAAGATACCTTGCTGCGTGGCAGCAACGTGTGAGCGAGGCAACGGTGGCAGCAAGTGCTCGTCGGCGGCAACGATGAACAGCCAAGTGCCAATGCCGCCGAGTTGAAGGTGCTGTATTGATTGATGTGGACGGCGGCGGACGTCGAGCGCGTCGTCTGCTGCCTGCAATCCTCTATATCGCCTGCATGCAGCGAACCGAGCCTGCGTAGCTTGATATCCTACGGCGGATCGATGCGACTAGCCCACCAAGATTGATAAGCAAGCGACAGGAACATGCTGCATCCGACCTGCTGTCGCTGTGAGCTGGTTCACCTTGGGAGCGAGCCAAGTGAAGGCAAACAACGTGCAGCTATCTGCGGAGCCGACAAGGAGGCCGGTCAGACTTGCAGAATCTATTTTCAGCCAATGATCTGCCTTTCGCCGCACGTTTTGGCCAATCCGGTGCGGTGAATCAGGTGTTGAGGCCTTTCCCCGCTAAGTACGAGATTTTCGACCCACCAGGTCCGTTCTTGGCAAAACGGAGAAAAACTTCCAGAAGGCCCTTTTCGGGCAACCGCCATACAGTCGCACAATGGGGCGGTTGCGCGTTCGGGGGGATCGCGCGAGCTTTCTCCCCCCTTTGGGGCCCCCCGCAGCTTTGCTGTCATTTTCCTTTCGTAGCAGGAAGCAGCAGAGCGGAGTCGAAGCACAGCAGCGAGGGGGGACACAGACAAGATGGCTCTTAAGCGGATCAACAAGGAGCTGCAGGACCTGGGACGCGACCCGCCCGCCAACTGCAGCGCCGGCCCCGTGGGCGACGACCTGTTCCACTGGCAGGCGACCATCATGGGCCCCGAGGACAGCCCGTACGCCGGCGGCGTGTACTTCCTGAACATCTACTTCCCGGCCGACTACCCGTTCAAGCCGCCCAAGGTGAACTTCACGACGCGCATCTACCACTGCAACATCAACGCCAACGGCGGCATCTGCCTGGACATCCTGAAGGACCAGTGGAGCCCGGCGCTGACCATCTCGAAGGTGCTGCTGTCGATCTGCTCGCTGCTCACGGACGCCAACCCGGACGACCCGCTGGTGCCCGAGATCGCGCAAATTTATAGAACAGACCGCGCGCGCCACGACGCCACTGCCCGCGAATGGACCGCCAAGTACGCCACTTAGAGCACGCTAGGAGTAGGAGATCTTCGTCCCAGGCCGCGCGGCCGCAGCCGGTTTCCCACTCCGTCCTTTTACAGGCGGGGGGATATGCGGGCTGCTGAGTGTACGCCGGGTGAGATGGAGAGCGAGGACAGTCGGTAAGCAGCAGGAAAGTGCAAGCTAGCGATAATCTCAGTTTGGTTTGTTTTTCGTGCTGAGTCAGGGCGTTCTGCGTGGAGTTGGATCTTTTGCTGCTTGGTCTTGTCATCACCTTCTCAGTGTTTATCCGATGCAGGAACGAAGTGCTAGGATAGGACTCCTAGCAGGCAAAGGAGCCTCCAGCAAGCGTGCTTCTTCGGGCCGACGCGTGGTCTTCATGAGAGGCGATGAGCTCTGACTCATCTTGATCACATGCCCGATTATCTTGCGGGTTTCCTCCCTACACCATGAGTAATTGAACCAATCTCCATGCTATCTTCCATCTGCTACACTTCAAGCTACTGCTAGGCTATCTTTCCATGCCTTGAAGCTGCTCCAGGCTCATACAGGGCGGGCAAGAAGCTTCCTGCGACCAGCCCCATGTTGCCGGCCGGGCTGCTCGGTTTGGTGTGCATCACACCATCATTGTTTCGCGATTTTTGTCGCGAATTGAACCTGTCAAACGCAAAATTCACATCAGGCAAAACGCGCGGCCGGCGGCGTCATGGACAACTTGTGCAGCTGGTGCGGCGTGACCCGCTGGCTGTACAAGTGCTCGACGTGCGACCCCCGCGCGGAGAAGCGGCTCTGCTCCAGCTGCTCCATACTCTGGCACTCGCGCGGCTTCGCGCGCAGCCACCAGCTCACCAGCAGCTACGGAGAAACCCGTTCGTATCTCGCGTGGGGGTCACCACGAGTGATTGACGCAAGCAACGGCGGCGGCAGCAGCGTGGAAGCAGAGGCGAAACCTGCTACAGATCCCTCCGCCAATGGAGTCGATGCACGTTCAGTTCCGGCGAGTGACGCGGCGGATGCGAAGCCTGCAGCCCCAGAGGAGGAAAAGGCGACGGACAAGGCGAATCCTGCAGCGGGGGCAGAGGAAGATGCAGAGGCGCCGGTAACAACGAAGCAAGAGAATGGAGAGAAAGAGAACGAGTCGGTGGAAGAAGAGTTCGAGTTTGAAACTGTGGGTGAGTCGGTTGACAGTGGAGAGGACGGAGACACTGCTAGCGTTGAACAGGACGGCGAGTTGGAGGAGAAGGCAAAAGAAACTCCTGCTGCGGGAGCGTCAGTGGACAAAAATTCTGCACCAGCATCAATTCCGACCGCAGGTAAAGCAGAACCCAAGAAGGATGAGCAAGTGGACGCGAATGGAGGTCAAGATCAGAAGGAAGACACGCCCACTCCGTCGACTGCCACTTCAACTCCAGCGCCTGCATCTGCGTCAGCTTCTGACACTACTTTGCCACCGAAAACTGCGCCAACTCCAGCTTCAGATTCCACTCCGGCAAGCTCGACTTCTGCTGCTGCTGCTGCGCCCAGCAAACAGCCGACCGCTCAGTCAAAGCTTGTCGATCTGGACAAGCTGCTGCGCTGGTTCCCGACGACTGATCAGGTGCTAATGGAAATGCTGGCAACGCGAATCGAATCGGCTCTCGTCATTGAGGACGCACTTATATGTGCACGAATTGGGAAGTGCGAGGAGGACACGTGTCGTTCTGTTCTCTTGCACTACGAGCACTGTAAGCGGGACGAGATGTGTGGAGATCCAAAGTGCCTTGAGATATGGATAGTGTACAGGCATCGCCGTGCGTGCCTGAAGAAGGACACGGCTCCTGTCATTGATGGCAAAGAGTTTGTGTGTCCGTTTTGTATTCGAATTCGGCAACGGCGGAGTCTTGGCGTGGTAGCCGCTTTAGATCACTTGATCAGTGACCAGCGTCGCGCACTTCAAAGCGCACACAGTGAAGCGAACCGCAACTTCTGCTTGCAGAGCATTAACACGTGGACCCAACGGAAGCAGCTTCTTCGAGCGGAAACGGACAGGCTTAACCAGCTAGCCAGCGAGAGCAGTGCCCCCGTCTTTAATTTCCCACGGTATCAGTGGCACTTCAGCGATGCTGTCGTTATCAAACGAGAACCAGAGGCTGCTGATACAAGCGAGGGTGTCACGACTGATCCACCCGCAGCCGAATCATCAACTAATGACAGCAGTGATGTGACGATGCGTGAAGGCGAGGGGAATGCTCAAGGTAAGCATCTTCTACGAGGGTTGTGTTCTGCGATGGTGCAGCTCGTTAACTCATGTACTGGTTCTTCTTGCTTTGATATGCAGATGACGATGCAGATACCAAGGAATCCCAGGACACGCTGGGTGATAATATTCCAGGCAACGCAAACTTCAACGCGGATTTTATCAACCAGCTACTGCTGGCCAAAGCTGAAAATGGAGACGGCAAGGAGGTGGCGCAGCGGGAATTCGACGGTGTAATTGAGCTGGGCTATGCGATTGTGGATGCATCTTTTTGTGCCCCGTCGAAAGCGCAGCGCTGTTTGCTGAACTGCAAGTCGATTCTGGTACACCTGCAACACCATTTGGATTTACAAGTGTGCACTCAACCAATGTGCACAGCGGTGGAGCATCATTTCGCGCATTTATCCCAATGCAAAGCCCGCGACAAGAGTGATTCCTGTGAATACTGCTTACGAGTGGAAGAACGTCAACTTATTCGGTCGGTCGATTTCATGGAGGCGGAACTACCGGAAGCCGAGGCGAAAGTGCAGAAGATCATTAACGATATCACGGCTTCCTTCACGAACCACCCTGATGAGAGGGAGCAGGAGATGATTCAACTGGAGGACGAGCTAGAGCAGGTAGAAGAAAACAAACGAGAACTGGTGGACAAACTCAACGCCGCGCGGCACGATCTCCGGAAGGTCCGCAAGAACTTGGAGCATCGAGGGATGTCTACCTCCGGCAGTTGTCGACTACAGGTGCATTTCATCAAGGTCAGGCGCAACGAAGGATCACATAGCAGCTCGAAGAAGCGACGTCTTCTCGGCTCACTCGACTAGTAAATGCAGTATTAGTACCATAGAGAAAAGACCCGTCAAAGTGCTAGGAAATATAGCTAGCGAGCGGCCATCAAATGGCTGTGGGAACTTTTCGAGTCAAATTTAACGCTGTCCCCATACAAAGCATGGATATGCACCAACATGACCTGATAACATGGTATTTTGCTGCGCCATGGGGGGAATCACTTGAATTGCAGCTATTCGGACGGAAGATTAGAAGCTGTTGCAGCACCAGCTGGACTGGTTCGCGTTGCCTCCGTTGGCAGCACTCGTGGGGCGGAAGGTGTCGTTGCGCTTCTTCGCCTCCGACTTCCGCTCGAAAATGTCTTGGTGCTCCAGGATGCCTGTTACCAGCGCCTTAGCAGCATCGTCGATGTGGATGTTCTCCTTGGCGGATGTGTCGAACCAGCCCGTAAAGTTGTTGGTCTTGCAGAATTCGTCGAGGAAGTCCCGATCCACGTCCTCCTTCAGGTCGCACTGTAGCATCAAAGCACGCAATAACATCTCAGCATAACTAACAACCTCTATCTCAACCACAATGCAGCATCGGCGCACCTTATTGCCGCAGAGAATGACGGGCAGCGGCTTGCCGTTCGGGAGTTCCACCTTGGAGTCGATCTCCTTCTTCCACTGCAATCACACAGTGCCCAACGACACGTCAGAGCTTACTCTCACCTCCCCGCACTCCGAACCAACTCTCCTCACCTTCAGAATGCTGTCGAATGTCTCCGGACGGGACATATCGTAGACCAGTAGCGCTCCCAGCGCATCCTTGTAGTAGACTCGGTTGAGCGCCCGGAAGTGCTCCTGGCCGGCGATGTCCCAGAGCTGCAGCCGCACCGTCGTACCGTTCACCGTCACCGCCTTGAGCGCGAAGTCCACGCCGATAGTCGTGCGGTGGTGCTCCGAGAAGGCGTCGTGCACGTACCTAGTTACATGTACAGCGTCAGCCTCCCTCTCCCTATTTGTGATTGAAGCTGACCAAGCACACTACGCACCGCTTGATGATGCTCGTCTTGCCCGTGGCGGCGTCGCCCAGCACCAGCACTTTGATGACCGCGTCCTGCGCAGCGTTCACTCGGCGCTCGCTCATCCTTTTAAACGTCAACAGACTCACGCGCAGGGCAAAGGAGCTGCTCAACAAACCCGAGAGATCTCTCAAACTGATTCCAAAAGAACATGACACAAAATGGCTCATTTGGTGTACGCCACACCAAAATGATAAACAATTCCGCTTAGGTGCGAGCTCGTTGTAGGAAGACACATCCCAAAGCCAAGCCGGCCGGCTCCGTATCGGGCGGGTGCAGCTCCGCTCAGCTCAGCTCCGCCCCTCGCTCCTCTGCGCCATGAGCGACGACTTCGAGCGCACACAGATCCGCACGCGGCCCCGGCGTCGCAGCC